>PVLD010006023.1:0-105075 GCA_004027595.1 Dinomys branickii | reverse complement strand
CTTTGGGGGAATGTCCCTTAAGCTTTCTGCTGAGAGTTCCACTTAAAAGGCTGTACAGATGTTGGTTAGCTATTCCCTAGCTAGAGACCTGGGTGAGGTGTGTAAGACCGCTCCCCCGCCCTCCCAGGGTTCCCTGCAGGTATAGGGATGGATCTCCTCCCCCACTCGGTGATCTGGTCGCGAGCGCAGATAGCTCACCTGTAGCTCACCTGTTTTCGGAGTCCCTGCAGGCAGGAAGGTTCCAAGGTGCCAGTTTTTTGTGCTATGCTCGCAATCCGCAGCTCGCAGCCACTTGTTTCCTCGCGCTCTCCGGGTCTGGGGGAGGGAGCGGGATGCTCTGCTCCTATGCTGCTCGCGCCGCCCTGGCCACGGACTGCCGGCTGCCGAGGGTCTAGGCTGCACAACCTGCCCGATGCGCGCGAAATGTGGGACTGCCGGGCATTGCCGCTGCTAATAAGCCAATCTCTGTCGGGAGTCGCTGGAAAGCTGCGCCGGCTCGGGAGGCGGAAGGGACCGAGCTGGCTTTGCCCCCAGGGCGGTCGGACCCAGCCAAGCCCCCTACCCGCACGGAGCGTCTCCGGCTCCCAGCGTCTGGGGCTTTCCCGCATCTCGCCACGGCAGTTTGGGCCGCCCTATCGCATCTCCCCCGGCAGCTCAGAGAAACACGTTCAGTTTGATCTTCCCAGCCGAGGTCCCGGCATTCACGCTCGCCAAGTCTGTCTCGAGCTGGTGGTGTTTATCGAGGAGGATCGCTTCCTTGCTGCTCACCTGGTCGCCATCTTTTGCCGCTCCCTAACCAGTTCTTTTTAATGTGGTCTTTCTAGGCAGTAGACTGATATTCTCCATTTTCTCCAGTCATTTCTGCTTGTAGCAGGAGCCCGCAGACGCTGTAGAAGCGGAGCACGGCGCTGCGTTTCCAGATCATGGTCCCTGCTCGGGGTGCGGGCGGGACGAGGCGCGGATGCTGGCGGCGGCGCACCGGGCGCGGGGCTGCGCCGGACCACGGTGTCCTTCAAATTTAATAGAGAAATAAAATATTTCCACAACAAAGAACAACTGAAGAACTCCTAAGTGCCAAGCCAGCCTTACAAAGAGTACTAACCATATTCTAGGCAGAGAAAAAAGTGACCACAATTTCAAGAATAACAATAGAAAGGAACCCTCAAGCAGAGCAAGCAATTAAACAGACAACAAAAGTAGGAAACCAACAGAAGGTAAATAACATAACAAAGATAAGCCAACACTTATCAGTTATGACCATTAATGTAAATGGCCTCAATTCACCAGTCAAAAGAAACAGACTGGTAGAGTGGATTAAGACACAAAATCCCACAGTATGTTATATACAGGAAACACATTTCACTCAAAAGGAAATCCATAGACTGAAAGTCAAAGGATGGAAAACAGTTCTACATGCAACAGAATCCCAGAAAAAAGCTGGGGTAGCTATTATGTTTGCAGACAACATAAACTTCAAACTGAAAACAATCAAAAGAGAGAAAGAACATCACTACATACTTGTTAGGGGAGAACTGAAAGAGGAAGAGATAACAATCATAAACATGTATGCACCAAATATGGAAGGACCAAACTATAAGGCAAATCTTAACAGACATGAAAAATCAATTCATGACACTATTGCAATAGGGGACCCAAATAGCCCTTTGATACAAAGAGATAGGGCAACTAAAAACTCAGCAAAGAAATGATAGATATGAACTAAATCTGTGAACAAATGCACTTAGTAGATGTATACAGAGTGTTCTACCCAACATCAGAATATACATTTTTCTCAGCTTCACATCAGACTTTCTCTGAAGCTTCAGGCAGTTGACTTTCCATATAGTTTTGTGTATGGGATTGTTTTTTCTACAGTCTCTGCCTTGTTTATTTTAATGAGAAATCAGGCTGATTCAAAAAAAAATATGCCATTGCCATTTTTCAGGGTTTCTTTCTGTCCTTTGCAATATCCACAGCCAAGTATAGCAGGCTCCAGCAAAGAGAAACTGTCATTTGTTGCTGAGTATTTAATCTTGTCTCTTTCCTTTAAGGGATGCATAGTAGGAGGGGAGAGTAAGACTATTCAACAGTTCATTCAGAAGGGCCACTCATCTGGTGCAGCCGTCCTTTCCTTCCAAAGACATCATAGCCCAGCTCATAGCTTAGGTTTGTTTCATTAGACAGTTATTTGTTTGCCTATATAAATATTAATAATGTACCTCCTAACTGCTGGGCTCACACACAGATCCAAGAGGGTGAAAACAGAACCCTACTTTCATATTTCTGGAGTCTAGAATAAGATAAAAGATGATTCTATGGACAACTTGATAGGTTATGAATATCTACCCATAGGGAAAAAGTAGGTTAATCAGAACAGGGCCAGAAGAAAACAAATCACATTTCCCTGTCTCATTGCCATCTGAATTTTCCCCACTGCTCCAGGATACACTTAGGTGGGACAGGCAAACCTCAATTTCCTGACAATCAGAAAAGGAGAGGAGACAGATTTGCTTATCTTTAGGGATCATAAAGAAAATGGTGTTTCTCAGGAATCTCACTTCCAATGGTAAGCACCACGGGATGAAGTCCAAGAAAGTAGACCGAAGGTATTCATCAAGAATTACTCCATTTTAGAAAAAGAAACTATGACAAAGTATACAATGTTATTAAGAAAAGACCCTCTGGATTAAAAAAAAAGTAGTTTTGAAAATAAATAACCATGAAGAAGACTGGAGACTATTTAACACTAGCTTACTGGAAACTTGAACTCAGCCCAGAAACAATTAGCATTTAAAAATAAACACTAAATCACTAAGAAGTAAAGAAAACAAGACTGTTAACAGGATGAAAGGAATCTATAGTGGAAGAAAGATTTTTCCAGGAGGAAGCAAGAGAAGTCTGTAAGAGGTGGCAGGCCAAATGCAAGATAAACTAGTACTTAAACTGGTCCAAAGCTCCTTGGTTATCAAGATGCCTTGCAAGGGATTCAAAAATCAAACACTAAAGTTTTCAATCAAAGAAACTAGTGAAATATTTATTTGGGGGACTACTTGAGGTTGGGAATGAACAAAATTATTTTTAAAAGAGAGTTATTTGCCACAGTTTTTAATGAAGATTACCCACTTTAGATTGTACTTTCAATGGTTAGTCTTTGCTGCTTAATAAACAATTCTAAAATTTAATTGACTTGAGACAGCAATTAGGTATCAATTGGTGATGCAGTGGCTGGGCCACTCTGACTGGGGTCAGGTGGGCAGTTCTGCAGATCTGTCTGGGTTTTGTTCATGTAGCTGTAGTTCTTGGCTGAAGATGAGTGGTCCAGATGTCCTCATCCTTGCTCACATTTGCCCTCCAGGTTGTCTCCTCCAGCAGACTACTTCAGAACCATTCGCATCCCCATGCGAAGACAGAGAATGCAGCAAGAGAGAATGATTTATAAAGTACAAAGACTCGACAAGTTTGGCTTCTCTCATATTTCTTCATGTTTCCTTTTCAGTGACTTGTTTGATCCCAAATGAAGAGTTAAACCCCACCTCTTGAGGAGAAGAGTATCTGTGTCACACCGTAAAGCAATGTGCATGTAAAGATGAGAGGGATTATTGTGGCTATTCAACAGCTTACCATAGCTTCTCCTTTCTCCTATGTGCAAAGTATACTCTCTGTCTTCTAGAGAAGTCATAACTCGCAATGTGTCATTTTGTACAGTCTTCATCTATTCTGTTTACAAACAGGCCTTTGTGGGCATGGCTCCTCAGGCGTGGCTCCTTTTAGTCCAAAGACCTATGCACTAAATTTACCCACCTCCTGCACACACAAGGCCAACAATAACAGTGAGCGGAGTGGGTACCCACAATAGACACCCCCAGTTGGAAAGGGAAGAACAGAAATGCAAAGCACTGCCACAACTATCGTGAAATCCAGCCAGGTGATTAACAAACACCCTTACTCTATGAACAGGAAAAGTGCCTCAATTATGGACAAACTCTATTGCCTATAAATTACTCCCAAAGTCAATATTTTCTACTGCTTTTGGTATGTTTTCTTGGATCCCAAATCCTACCCATAGAAGATAGAGCGGACCCCAAAGATCTCCTTCAGGATTAAACAGTTTCAAGGTCTTTTTAGTTAAAGGTAGCAATACTTTGATAAAGCTTTTAGAATTCTGCCATAAAACAGAACCAAATGTACTCCACATCCCAGAAGTTATATCTACACCTTCTTCATAAACAGGCTCTCTCTTGTTTGGTTATTATGCTGGACTGAGTGGGAAAATGTCTGTAAAGTTATTAAAAGAACTTTTGCCTAGCTGAGTCTACTAGGTACCATCTTACATCTATCAAAAGGCTTTAAAATAGATGTTGTGCCCATTAAGCCATGCTTAATTTATCTTTTTTTCCTGAAGACACTTCTTATTTTGAGATTCTTATTCTTGGCTAGAGAGATTAGAGGTGAAAAACAGTTTTATTTTTCAGTTCAGAAACTTGCCTTCTCTGTATATCTCTAAATTCTGCTTGCCAAATAGTTTCTTCCTTAGCTCATGTTTCTCTCACAGTATCATATCAAGTGCAGCTACAGAAGCCAATTGACACTCTTCACCATTTGGCCAGAGCATCTTCTTAGCCCTGTCTAAAGCCCTGGGTACATTTTTATATTCTATGACAGTTTTGTCAATTGTTTTGCAACTATATAACAGGGATCATCATCTTTCCAGCCTGCTATAACCATCTCCTCATCACTTCTCTAGCCTCTAACAGCTTGCTTGCCTTTTTTTAAGGCTATGCTAGAAGTTCGCTTACCATTTTTGGTCCTTTACTTGCTGTTTAATCCCAGAGCCATTGCCACATTTTTAAGACGTTTGTTATAGTTGCTTCCCATTTTTGATACTAACTTCTATATCAGTTATTTCACCACATAATAAATTCAACCCACCAGAAACTGTCAGCTAGTCTAGAATAGTATCTTGGTTATTGTTCTCATTGCTGAGACAAAATACCCAACACCCAAAGTTAATGGAGGACAGATTTATTTTGGCTCACAGTTTGTAGTGGTTTCACTTTATACTTGGCTGGTTCAAAGGTAGCATGTCATGGCAGAAGTACATCACAGAGGAGAAACAGTTTCTGGTAGGCAGAAAGCAGAGGGACCAAGGCAGCAAAGTAGTGAGGAACCAACAGGAGCAGATTGCCTCCACCTTTCAGGCCACCCACTCTTTAGTTGATGACGCTCACACTCAGGGTGGGCCTTATTTTCCGTACCCCGAACTATGCCAAACCAATCAGTAGATTAATTTGGTAATCACACACTTTTGATCCCATTAAATACTTAATCCCAGACACTCTTGATCCAGCCACCTCTGAAAAGCCCTACCTATAACAGCATAAAGTTTTTTGGGGGATGTCTACACACAAGCCATAAAATATAGTCTCCCTCATAGATTTGGAACAGAGCTGAACTAGGACAGCTGGGCCTCTCCCAGATCTTCTCTCATCCTTAGGGAGGCCAATCCAGCATGTTCACATAAAATAGCTTCCACATACAGGTAAAGAAAGCAAGCTTCAGTGTACAATATTTCAAGCCTCTGTTTGTATAATATTGCTGACAAAGTATTGGCCAAGAAAATCGTATGCCAATTTCATATTCAAGGAGTATAGAAATAAATAAATTGTAATGGGAGAAGTAACCAATTCAAAAGGATGGGCACATAAAAAATAAGTATTATCACTGTTTTTGCAAACAATCTACCACATAAGTAATAATTATAGTTCTATCATCAGAAAATGCACATCAGGTTATTAGATTGCTTGATGATGTAGATAAGTCATAGATGTTTAGAAAACTTAAAGATGACAATGATTTGTATAAAACTTGCCAGTGATGACCATGTGGCTTGAGATCTGTTGAAGAACCAGTGATCACATCCTCATTATGTGAACATCTCTAGAGAAGGTACAGAGAAGATCATGAACTAGCAGAACCACTAGACAAAATCAAGCCCTCCCTGAGTACAATAAAACATGGTGTTTTAGATGCTGCCACTATACAAATTCAAGGGACTCAAACCCCAAGCAATGTTAAGGGTACCTTGAGAGGAAAAGAAGATAGTATTTCCCAAGATGACAATCTGAAGCTGAAGAACTGCAATACAGAAAAAAAAAAAAAGAAAATAAGTTAAAGGAAATTAAAGACTCATCTCTCCTGACTTCCTTAAAACATCAAAATTTTACATGCTCAATAACCTTGGGGGTTAATTTCTACCCTCCATTTGGGTTATATATTCCTCTTCTGGCTCTTTCCCAGAAGTTTCAGAAGTGTGTTCACCATTGCATTATGGATGTTCTTAAAGAATAAAGTTTGGCATGAGGATCCCAACTGCCCTAAACCTCGTAAGATTCTGAGGGGAAGGCATAATATAACAGAATGCATAAAAACAATTGTCAAAGTGGGAAAAAGGCTCCATTTGTAAAACTTCTAAACAATGCTGTATTACACACTGCTATTCTGTTTATATCTTTGCTACATGAGGAGACCATAAGAGACATTAAAACAATATTAGTTATTTTTATGATTTGCACTCTAGTTTTTCTGTTTCATGTTGTCAATATTTTACATAATAAAAGCAGATTACACATTCAAAATGCTAATAGCTAAAAGTAAGAACCAGTTCAATATTACATCATAATTAATATGCTTCATATATTTTTTTCCAGAGGCAAAATACAAAACATACATGCACACATCAGAATTATTCTTCAAGGGTTAAAATAAATGCCGTCTCTCCACCCAAATAAATAAACTGTCTTTTACCCTGGAGTTCACCCTAAGATAACAGATTTTGTTTGACACTTTTATAAATGAACAGTTATGTAGAGAAATATTTTTCTAGTTTAGAGACGACTTTGAAGGTTTACTAAATAGAAATAAAATGCAAAGTGATGGAAAGAATTTGCAGAATGAATGCATAATAATAGGGCTTAGGTTAGAAAAGTGACTGATGACTTTTAGGGTGAGGAAAGTTAAGGAAAAGTTGAAGTGCAGAGAAGAAACAGAATGTGGCCGCTGCTCTGAGAGAGATTCTAGGTAAGACAAGGCAGTAGAGCTGATTAAATCAGAATGGGTGAGTTTATCTCACCATATAAATACATTAGCAAGATGGACAGGACTATATTTATTGGAAACAGCTAGAAATCTGAATTCTTTTAGAATTTTTGAGAAAGTGTTTTTTGGAAGGAGGTTGAATAAAATCTTTGCACAAATCTAAAATTAAATCCCTTCCTATTATATTCCGTTTAACTCACATTTTCTAAAAGCTTGGAAATGAGATGAGGAAAAAAGAGATCAACCACCTGATATATACTAGACTTACCAGATTATTATTGCCCTTCTTTCTACCACTGTGTTAACATCTGTTAGGCCATCATGTCATTATTATACAAGTAGAGAGTGAGACAATAAAGCAGGGCACACAGGAGAATTGTATTGCCAGTCATCCTTGGAGCCATTTGAACAAAATATGGAAGCATGGAGAAATAGACAGAACTATTCAGTCATACAGATTTCCCAAAGTCTAAGGAAAAATAGCAAACAATGAATCAACAGCTGCAAATGTCAGCCCTATGTAATAAAGTTCAATATTTCCCTAATCATGGTTTCTTTCATTTTCTATGTTTTAATCATTGCTGTCTCTCCAGTCCTGGAAAAATAGATTGAATATAATTGTTCCTACTTAATACGTGTTTGTTAGGTGAATTAATGAATAAGTGAAAAAAGATATTTTGTATGTGAGACACTGACTTCAAAGAGAAAGCTCCAGGAATCCATGGAACTTTTGGGTTTTCTTATCAGGTACATTGTGTCTTTATCTTCTAGCCCATCCAAATTCTACCATTCTTTAAGACTCAGGTTGAGACCAATTTCTTTGTGTACAGTTTTTTGATTACTCTAGATTTCACTGGTCTCCCTATAAGACTTTATCACCTTAAGATATCTTGTTTAACTCTTTGTCATTATTTACTTTTGAGTCACGGTGTGCCAATAGACTGTAATTTTTTCTCTTTTATTAAAACAAAGGTTAATAAGACATGAGCCCTGTTTCTTAATGGGCCAGGCTCTTACATAAAGTGAATGAGATAAAAATGTCAGGTATTATACAAACTGTGGTAGGCATTTGAGCTGGGCCTCCCAACCACAATCCCACCCTCCTCCTTCTTTGAAGAAGCGGATTCTAAGTTCCCAGATGTGAGCTGTGCCATCTAATGCACTAACTAGCACAGTAGTTTAAAATGAATGTGAAGTGGTGATCATCTTCCCACATTAATAATGACAAGCAAGGTCATACAGATATCTTCATGGCAATGAGATTCCACATCTGAGATTCCCTCCTTTATGAGAGAAATTTGCAGCAGCAGCAGCAGCCACAGCACCAGAAGTTTCCAATTTCTGGTTAGGTGCTATTGTGATGAGACCATCAAAGCAATAATCCAGCAGTCATCTTCTATCTTCTGCTATTCCTTCTTTTCAGTGAGGCATCTAATTCTTTGCACCACAAAACCACTTGAAACCACTAATATTTTCTATTCTGTGCTGTAACCTGGTTGATCTGCATTTCTTGTTACAAATACAAAGAGAGTAGAGTGAGAAGACAGCAGGTGCTTCTCCTAGGGATGAAGAGCATTTTGTAAAGCACTAATGGGAAAATAATTGGTCAGTTAAGTCAGGTATGAGAGGTGAAAGCATTTAGTAGAAACAGAACTTAATAACTGTTAAAACTCTAGAAGTTTTATAGCAGGAAACTTGAAGATTTGCTTTAAATAAAGAAAAGAGACCTAGAGAATAAAAGAGTCTTTTTCTGAGAAGCAGAAGCTGAGTCCATTGAGTAGCAGGCCTAGGGCAGCAGTGGAGCCTCTGATGTGCAGTCCAGAGCTCATTCAGCTTAAACAAGCCTGCAGGTTTATTAAAAAAAAAATTACCTTGAAGAACATATAGGTATTTTTTTTTCTTATATAAGCATTCCAAATACCAATAGGATGTTATGACTGCATTTCTGTTGATTATACAGTAGCTAGAAATAAGCAGAACATTCTTTCATAGGGATATTGAGTTGAGTGGCCTCCATAAAAATAGGTAAAAATCCAGCTGTTGTAACAGCGTTGAACCACTGTTGTCCCTCCCTTGGCATTGCTTATTTTTAAGAAACTACCTCTGTTTCTCAGCTAATCCATCTACCTCTCAGAATCCAGCAGACCATCCCAGCTTTGCACCCAATCAAACAAGTCAGTGAAGATGGGATTTATACCAGTGTGTGTTCTGTAAAGTCCTGCAGAGGTATTCACTTATAAATCAATGACACCTATTTAGGAAAACATCACACAGCTGAGTTCACTCTGTGACACTCCTGAGTCTCTGAATAAATAGGTTCATTTTAAAATGTTTCTCTTGCTGCTTTGGCCCTGAGATTTTAACTTTCTTCATTAGAAAAGTCAATAGTCCCTTTTGCAAACATTTATCTTATTGAAAAGTAATGTAATCTTATCATGGCACATCTTATTTCTGGAAGAGATTTCAAAAGATTTCTTGATCTAGGATCCTGATATCAAATAGTTTAAGTGTTACTGTCTTCCTCTTACTGGAGAAAGGCTTATGGGATTAAATTTCTTTTCTAAGGTCATAAAAGTAAAGGTAAGAACAGTGTCTGTCCTTGCATTTTCTTGTCTTCTCAAGTTTCAGACAGAGAGGAATTTATTCTTGAGTTCAGCCTTATCCAAACCCTAAAACTGCTCTAGGCAGAACACTTGTAGTTCTATCCAGAATCCAAGTACCCATTACTAGGTATAGGTCTCAACCACCAGTATATCCATAACTTTTAGACTTCCTAACCTTGCCACAACTATTACAAACTTTAATGGATGAACCTCTTCCTTTCCTTATTTCAGCTATATCTTCTTAGTTGTAAATGAAGCCTTACCTGGGCTTCAGTCAGCCTTTGAGCTTAGAGGGGAATCTAGGTATTGCAGGTATCACCATGGTATTCCAAAATTCCTGAGACTATGGTTTTCCCCCTAGGTCTCCAGTTCTGATTGGGCTGTTGCTCCAAGAAGAAGAAATCATCCAGAAGTACGACATTGCTCCTGAAACTTGGAGTGTAACAGGTATCTACCTAGCATTCTGGCAAACCAAGATGAGTGGTAAAAACACCTACTAACACGGAAAAAGTAATGTTTGAATTTTTATTTGCATTTATTTTTATTGTACTGATTGTTTAAAAATTTATGTAAAACTCCAGTTAACAAATATATATATATATATATATATATATATATATATATTTGTATTAGAAGTACATGCTGCAAAAAATTCCACAATCATGAAATTTTGCTGCAGAAAAACTCATGATCATGCAGTTTTGAAGGTCATGCTTTAGGAATATATGCAGCAAGGTGCAGCCTGCCAGAGTGGATATTTTTGGATGTTTCTAGACTGTAAGTTCTCTAAAGGTATGGACAGCATCCTCCCTACCAAGAATAACACCTGGTGCACAACAGGTTTTCAAAATATATTTATTGAATGACTAGACTAACGAATTAAAAGTAATAAATCAAAGTAATTACCATTTACTTTTAGATATTATGACGGGTTAAATCATGTCAGCCAAAATTTGTATCTACCTGGAGCTTTGCAGTGTGACCTTATGTGGAAAGAAGGTTTTTGCATACTTACAGTATGAATTAAGGTGAGATCATAATGGACGGGAAGCTACACTCTAAATCCAATGAGAGTATCAAATTTAGAGACGTGGCAGGATACATAAAGATGTAGAGAAGGAGGCACGTGGAGATGGAGGCAGACACAAGCAGAAATGATACAGCAAAGCCCAAGGCCAAAGAGTGCTTATGACCACCAGAAAGTGTAAAGCCAAAAGATAATTGTCAGCTAGGACTGCAGAGGGAGTATGGCTTTGCGGACAACTTGATGGGCACTCACGGTCTCCAAAGCAAAGAGAGTATAAATTTTTGAAGTTTGAAGCCAGTAGGTTTGTGGGAATATAGTAAGACGGCCCCAGGGACTGACTGTGGCTATATACGTTCAATCCCGGGTCTAGTGCCTGAGTACGTTTCTCCTATTAAACCTGACTCGTGGGCCCTTTTCCATTGGTCTTGTAATGAATCCAACACACCTCTCAGTGGAGGCCATTCCTGTTATGAAAGGTACTCACAGCTCAGTTCCCTGACTCCAATACAGCTATCTGTCTAGTCATTCAATAAATATATTTTGAAAACCTGCTGTGCACCGGGTGTTATACCATTTACATTCAGGCAGCTCATCTGACAAGGAAAGGCTCTTGCAAGTTCTAATGTGTGGGTATACACTGTGGAAATACACCCAGTCATTTATGATGTAACCTTTCACTCTGTGCTCTGAAGTTGTTTATGAGGATAATCATCTTGCCTCTCGGATATGCTGGTGTGAGTCAGTTCATAACAACCAATCATGAGACACATTGTAGTTTTATTTAGGTACCTCATCTACTAGTCATGTCAAAAACCAGGAACTACAACTCGCTTTAAAAGAAACTGACCTTTGCTTTCAATGTTAGTATGCTCTTATTATGTGTACAATATCTACACAAATTAAAACGCCTAGCTAAATCTTAAGATAATGCAGTTTTTAAGACCTTCAAAAGGATAATGAAATTTCTTTTTAAATGTGGCAAAAAATTTTAGTTTACTATTCATCTCCCTAACTAGCCTATGCCAACAAATTAATTTGCTTTAAATGGTAGACAAAACTGTCTTTCATGTACTTTAGGGATAACTTATATGAACCTGTCTCTAATCATTCAGGTGTTCTGTCCTGTTAGACCTGTGTCCCCTGATTTAAAAAGAAAATTATCATTCAGAAGAGTTTCCTTTGTTTTTCAAAATTCTTTTACTTTTTGTTCTCAGTTACTATTGATGAAGTTGAAGTTTTCATCTTATTGATCTTGAGGTATTTTACAACTCCTTTTCATTTTGAACATTCAGGAAGAACATTATTGGTG
Source organism: Dinomys branickii (assembly GCA_004027595.1). NCBI lineage: Eukaryota > Metazoa > Chordata > Mammalia > Rodentia > Dinomyidae > Dinomys > Dinomys branickii. The sequence continues at coordinate 93,041 of PVLD010006023.1, read as the reverse complement.
ATATGAGTCAGGATTCTGTAGACACAACTGGGTCACACTGCTGGTGACGGTTATGGAGGGACTACCAAGGTAACACCCAAGAATTCTAATTTATAAATAACAAGATTTTTTTCAAAGGAAAGAAACAAGAAGTTATCATCCCAAGTATTCAGAAGTAAGGAGGGCTTAGAAATGAAACTCTGATGAGGTTAATAATCCTAAGTGGTCAGCCAGCATGAAATCCACAAACATGCATTTAGCACCCAAGCAGGGTTGAAATTAGTAAGCCATGGGGTCTTGAGCCATTATCTAGTGAACACTTAGGAACTTCTTGTAAATGAAAACAAATGTAGGAGTCTTAAGAAATTTTTGTGTCTACACATGGTACAATTTCCTGAACTCAGCTATAAAATAAACTCCAGGGAGCAAGTCTTAGATGTATTTATGGAGCCAAGAGTAACTTGAATGCATTTTTAAATATATATAAAATGTTCTCAGTAAGTGACTATGTTTTGGTGTGTTTTACTTCATCTATGAATTAATAATATGTGAACAAATGGACCATAAAGCCAAAATGATTATCACGCTGGAAGAGCCAACAATGAAAGACAACCAAGAACAGTGGCAGGAAGGCTGATATCCAAATGTGACTTTAAAAACAAACACACAAAAAGATTAAAGACTGAGAAGAAGGTGGCTTACATGGTGGCCTGGAGACAGATGCAGGCAGGGAGCTTGGGGAACCCCCTTTTTTTTCCTGCAGCGCTCAGGCTGATGGGGGGACGTTGGAGGACTGCCGGGCAGATGGGTCATCCTGGAGGGATCCTGGAGAGAAGCCCAGGAGGTCAGATTCTAGGAATGCATACTAAGCACAGCTTAGTTCAATACTTCTATCAGTGAATGGACTAACAGCATAGGAAAAAATTCTATGAAATTTAATATCAGAAAGCTGTGGAGTAAAGAAAAGATTCAAGTATCAAATGATGGAAATAAAAGTCATAAATGGTACAGGGATTAGCTCAGTAGGTATATATAACCGTATACAAAGCACTAAGGTTTGCACATCCCCACCAAAACACATATTGAGATGTAATTCCCACTATGAGCCATTAAGACATTGGAAATTTAATGATACTATATGGAGGTAGGCCCTGTGAGAGGTAATTAAAGTTAAATATACCTTCAGGGAGTGGACTGATCCAATGGGTCTCTGGTTTTTCAAAAAGAGGAGAGAGCTGAGTTAGAACATTCAGTCCCTCTCGCCATATGATACCCTGAAGAACTCACATCAAGGACTGCACGAGATATGCTCATACAGTCTTGAACTTTCCAGTATTCAGAACCTTGTACCAAGTACACTTTTCCATGTAAATTACCCAATCAGGTACAGGCAACAGAAAATTGACACAAGGAGTTAAACCTCATTTGGGGTTCAAAAAATTCCATGATACTAGTACAGAGTTGGTGATTCAGTTGCTAGAAATTCATGTTGCTTTTTATTTTGTTATTTAATCCAAAATTTTTATATAATACAGGTGCCTGCATATACACACTACCATCTAAGTTTACTGTAAAAAAATGGATGCCGAAATTAAACCCTACTTATTATGTAGTTTCCATAGAGGTCATTGTGCCATACTCTGAGTTTACTTTGGAGAGTCTAGAGAATGACCTAAAAGCAAGGAAGTGGGAAGTTCTACCCAGAGAAAATTTGATCAAGGGAACCAGCGGTGGCCTCAAATAGTTAACGATCTCATATACAGGAAGAATTTGACTAATTAGAGGATTATATATGCTAGCGGAAAGACAACCAGCAAAAGTATAGAAGGAGAAACTTCAGTTGTGTGCAGTGAGTCATACTCTCATTAGAGCTTCTCAACAGTGGTCTACGTGCCTCAGAAATGCGTGAGCTCTGTGTCACCTAGGGCATATTACTATGGTCCTTTGTCACTGGACAACCATGTAGTGATAACAAGGGACAGCGGAGGGTCAGCTCTTTCCATCCCTCTCTGCTCTAAGGCAAACAGTACAAATAACAGAGAGAACGTGGGATACGAAAGGTACACATCCACATAATGCCATCTCTGTAATGTCAGACATCCTTTGCGGCCTAGATAAAAACTTTTCAAACGTAGGAATATTTTACTTTTGTTCAAGAAAATTCATTCACTTGTATAAAGCATCTGTCCCATAGGGATGCTGAATAAATCATAGAAAAATATATGATTATTGTGATATTATATAGCCTCTAAAGAGAAAAAGGCTGGCAAATAACATCACTAATAGAGGAAAAGGAAAATAGAGAAATCAGGTAATGTTCTTGGTATCAACTGAACATATCTGTAAGAAGTTAGAATTACGGATTACCCTCTGATCCCCTTCTGCATAACCAAGTGATCTTCCTTCTGCAGAAATCATTTGCTTGAATTAAAATATTCATACTTCACAGATGAGTCAGATTTTTGGTAGAAATAAAAGCAAAACTAATAAATTAGTCTTCAAAATTTTAATTTCAAAATACTTTCACTATGTTGATATAAAATATATACAATTTAGAGCAGGGGTAGTTTATTACTTCAGTATTTTCCCCAAACTATCTAATGAAGAGTCCTTTATGGAAAAAGAAATTGATTATTTAAAATAGTCTGCGGAAGTTAACCCATGAAAATTGATGCTTGATCCATAACTTTGAGAACTGTTGCTCTAGCGTTTCTTTTTTAAAAAAAGAAACATGGGTTTATAAATTAACTTCTAGACTAATTTTTAGATTTCAAAGTAATGTTCTTTGGGTGTTACTGAATTAAGACTGGAGATTAATGGTTACCTGAAGTACAAGTGAAATTGTGCTGGATGTTCTCATTTCAGAGTTGCCCAATAAATCACAACTAAAATATTCATACTAAAAGCATTCATTTCAGAAAGAAACTTGCTTGAACGCAATGCTAGAGAAAAAAAACTGAATTACTCTACTATGGGGGGGAAGAACGTAGCGTTACCCAGAGGATTTTACAAAGCAGACCAAAGTAAAGTGCAAAAATTATTTTGAAGAAACTTTACATGAACTTTTTTTCAGTTTTGAGGACAGATGAAAGACATTTATAACATTAAAGGCAATTGCTGTCACCTGATCTGTGAACTCTGCCAACTCCAAAATGTAGGTAAAACAAGTATAATTAGAATTGGTCCCTGGATTATTAGCAAATACAGGCAACAGCAGAGATGAAGTGATGCAAGTAAATTAGAAATGTGATCTGAACAATGATCACCAGAGACAGGCATATGGAAAGAAGATAAAGAGGGAAGGTACCGGCAGGAGGGGAGGTTGGGGGAAGGGGGGAGCAGAACAGTGACATTTGGTGATGAACCATATGTGCGTGGTTTGAAAGACATGACTGAATTGTTTTTGGTGCAGTATTATTCTGACATTTAGAATGAGGCAATTTTCCATTTCCATTAATGTACTGCCAAATAGAAGGGGAACTGTCGCGAATTAAAGACTAAAGAAAGCTGTTCCTCAAAGTTGTATTAAATCATTGCTGATGAACTCATTAAGAACAAATTAACAAGGTAAATTATACTAGGAATATCCAGCAAGAACCCCAAGTGAAATGGTACAACTTCACCAGTTTCTAAGCCTTCAACCAACATAAAGTACTGCCAGCCATGACATCAAAGTGCAAGAACTCCTTTTTGGTCTGTACAAAATTCTTAGTCCCAGGAAGGACTCAGGATTGCTTCAGAGTTGAGAGACAATATGACACAGTATCTCAGTAGACTTCAGGTTGTAGTCAGGGTTTGCAAGGGAATAGATTTAATGAGGACGCATAATTTATAGGATTATTTTATAATATCCACACAAAAAGTCAAATGCAGAAGGGCACAAAAGATCTGTCCATACACTAGAGACCCAAGAATCCAGCTGAGGGCCTGGGCTCCATGGAAATATCCTGCATGAATCCAGCTAAAGGCCTAGAGCCCACGACAATGTCTTATGCAAGTCTCTGTCAAGGACCTGCACTGGAAAGGCCCCAAGGTCAGTGGTGGAAGCTAGAAACTGCACCAGCGGGATGAAGGATCTGTGCCACTAGGCTAAGGGGTCATCTGCACTGAAGCCGGGAAGCAAAGCTCAAGGTAAAGACCAGCACTCTCCCAAAGAGAGCTGTAGCCATCCTCCAGAATACTGAGGCCCTGAGCTCCTTCCACTATGAGAACAGCTGAGTTTGTACCAGGAAAACCAGCATGACAAGCTTCCCCAGTAGAATCAGTAGCATACCATCTTGCCTTCCAGTTCTTTGACGCTGTTGGCAACAGTCCTCAAGTGGGCCTTCCACACCCAGAACCATGCTCATTCAGTTCAGTTGGGTGCTATAAATTGATCATTAGTTAATCCACCACACTTCCTAACAACTAGAGAATGTTAGGGGTGTTACTCCTACCCACTACCTAGACTATTTTTCAAATAGATAAATGGGCTAACATTTTCTTAGGAAGCAAGATAAAGGCAAAGGCGAGTTAGGTCTATAGTCCAGATTATATACTAAGCCCATCTTTTTAGTTGTCAGCATAGAGAATGTTACTTTACCTGCAATTAGGTACCTTTGCCTTTCTTAGATGGGTCAGAACACCTCTGTGGCTTTCAAGCCCACTTAATTCAATTTCAACTTTCAAATGAAGGACCTGAAAAGCAAATATTATTGTAATTTTGGTTCCAGCATCCCAAGGCCAAGGAGCCCATCCTTTTTATGTTTATTTACTGAGCAACCCAGACTCTACTTTGTGTACTATTCTCAGCATGGAAGCTCTACGAATTGTAGACAGCCTCTAAAAACCTAAACAAACAGTGGTACAATGGATACTACAATATGCTCCCTAATTTTTTCAATGGTCGTGGTCCACATTTTCTCATGTTTAGTTGATATTGTACAGCTCAACTATGAAATCCTGGGCACTCGATCAATGTTTCAGCTTCTTACATCGTGTTCTTCACTGATATTTTATTAAGTCCTCTCCATCATGGAAAAAGGGAACTCAAGACATATCCATGGCAACCCAAGTCTGGGGCCTAAACTACGTATTGTTTCTTCCCCATAACATTCCTAGTGCCTAGCATGTTTTTTGAAGCATAAAAAGTGTGTAGTGTTTTTTTCTTATTTGAGTAGAGGACTAACAATAAAGTGCTTTTAAATTATAGCTCATGTACAGAAGTGGCCTCGCATATCAAAAATGATCATTTGAAATTCCTAGAATTAATGGGTTCTCACTTGAGATCAACTCAGCAACAGCTATGTTTTAAATGTGAATTAATATCCTCTTCCTCCATTTTACAGTAAAGCTCGACTTCTTGGAGGTAATTCCTTCAAAATACATTACTATATGTTTTAATATGCACTTATTAGAATACTTTTAATTTCAATTGGGTTCATTTTAAATGACTTTAAATTATTCACATTGTTGTAGCATTTGAAACTTTATGATCTCAAAGTTTATTTACCTGTTATTTATTTCTGATGTAGGTCAGGATGGAATTACATTGTTCTCAGTAAATGAACACAGAAATAAATACTGACAAATGGTCTTTCATAAATCACACAACAGTAGAAAATTGGGACTTAGCATCAAATTCATTATACATCTTCCAAGAAATGGTAACATTTCTTGTCCTTTAATTATTTGAGATTTTATTTGTCTAGTAAATTTTAGTCTTCCTCACAGGACACTTCTACTTATTCCATATTAAATGGAATTGCACATATGAATTGCTTCACTCATCAACTCATGTTCAAAGTCAATGGATAAAGCCAGTTGCTATTAAGCCATCGTTACAGCAAGTTTTACTTAAGTCAACCAGAATCAGAAATAGGTTTTGATGAAAAGTTTGAACCCTACATACAAAATATATTATAAATTATAGCCTTTCTAAGTTAATCAAAATGACTACTGTCCAGCGATTCCTGTATTGAGACTGTTCCATGGAAAATAATTATGCACAAGCATGTTACTCTAAATTTATGAATTTCACATATGAATTCAAACTGTCATTTCAGAACGTGTAAAACTGAGACAAGCTACCTTTGCTTTTGAAATCCACAATTTCATTTGCTTTTGCGATGGCTCATGACTGCAAGTTACTGATTTTATAATTATACCCATAGACAAAGTGACCTAAACAAGGAAGAGGGTCCTAGAGAAGAAACAAAAGATCATATTTGCTTTGTTTTGTTTGTTGCTATTTTTCAAAGCTTTAGAAAACAATCATTTGTCTGGTGGGTGAACCAAAAAAGTTTGAAAGAACAAAAAGGATTTCAATAGAATAAGCCAAGTCAATTCTATGAAGATGTTCCGGCCTAAGGGTGCATTTTTTCAACTACATTTCTTGCCAGTACAAGGTCAAGGCTTATCCTGAAGTCAGGATGCTTCACTTGTAATCTAAGTAAAAGTCACCAAGGACCATCAATCCTCTCCTGGCCTCCTTGGGGCTAAGCGTCATGCTCTGTTAGTCAGCTAAGCAGAGCATAGTGCAGGCTCATCTCACCCGGGGTACACACATTTCCAATGATCGCTGCCTACACTCAGGCTCAGAGAAGGTGTACAGGTCTGAGCAGGGGCCCCTTTGCAGTCATCTGACTGTACAAACGCCATCACCATCAGTGAACACCACAATTAGACCCTTTGCCAATGTCCCTCATGACGCTCTCTCTCCTCCCTCATTTACATCTTAGTTTGCCCACTTCCCCATAGTAGGACTCAGAATTTTAAAAAATGTAGCAGTTACTGGAATTATTCTTTTTAATGTAATCTTTGCCTCCAAGCAGTACGAGAAGGGCAGCCTTATAGCCACATTTTTTTTTCTTGTACTATTAATGCAGAGACTCTTCTCTAAAACTGGGCTGAGACTATGAAATAAAGAATGAAGATATTTTTACTTTAATCTTTATGGAAGCCTTAAAACTATAATCCTCCCAGGGTCTGTTAGCAGCAAACACACCAAGAGAAATGTCCATGAAATGTGTCCCTGACCTCTTGAGGTGCCCTTCCCCATTCCCTTCAGACCAGCTGACAAAGTTTGCCCTCCAACACAATTACATTCACTGGGCTTTTAGATTTTGATACAACAAATACCACCTTCTGCCTCTATAAAGTAGTCTTCAGTCTTCTTAGAGATAAGAATGCTTCACGTTCATTTATTCTTACTCCAATGTCATTCAAGTTATAGCTAGTTCCATTATAACAGATTACCACATTTGATGGGGTTTGGTGGTCTCACTTGGAGCTTCTCTACAGAAAAATGAATTTTCTATAATTTCATGTTTGCAGAGTCTTGGTTTACTTTTGACATAAATTGCTGCAATCTTAAACTGACTTTGGCAAGTCATTTCCCTATGGCACCTTACCAAAAACAAATTCCCACTGAAAGTCATTCCCCAGGGGGAGACTAAATCTTGACACCTCATCATCTGAGACTGATGAATCTCTTTCTTCATATTGTATTTATGTCTTTTGATAACTACCACTAAATTCTTTCCCCTGAACGTGGCTTGTCTTACACCATCAAGTCCACAATCAGTTCTCTACTTGCAATCTCTACATCTTCTAATCCATTCATACCATCTCTGCTAAATAAATCAGATCTAACATTCCCCAAATCTTTGCATTAACTTTTCCAAACTTCCTCCAGTTGGTAAGACCCTTACAAGAGAAATTACTGCTTTCTGCTTTGCATCTGCAACACACTGTCACTTCTTCCCCACCCTACTCCCTTTCAATGCTTCTTTGTCTGCCCTGCTTTGTGGCAACAGATCTGAAGGTAACATCACCAAAGGGCAGAGAAAACTCAATTGCTTACTATCTCTAAGCGTAGTGAAAATGACACTGAGCTGCCTTCTTTCAGCTCTTTTGAAACTCAAGACTTGATCCTTCAGACAAACCTCGCATTCCTCTTTCTATGGAATATGCAACACATTAAATGAAGAACTCACTCTAATTTCCTCAGCACACACCAGCAACATATGTAGAGTACTCAGATCCCTGCAAAAGCTGTCCTAAAAGAAGGAGGTGCAAAAGGATGGAAAGTATAGTTGTTGCTATTGGAGAAACTCGAGTTTGAATTTCAGTTTTGCTATTTACTAACTCAATATTTGGGCAAGAAACAAATATAGGAGGTGCCAATTTTTCTGTCTAAAATGCAAAAATGACAACAAAGCTACTTTATCATCTGTTATGTTACAGGTGGTCATGGTTTGGGGGTTATTTTGCAAGGGGAAACAGGACACATATTTCATAAGATGATCCATAATAGTTGCCCAAAGAATCATATACAGAAGAGTACAGGAAATCTGTCCACACACTATAGACCAAAAATCCAACTGAGGGCCTGGATCCCATGGAAATGTCCTACATGAGTCCAGCTGAAGACCTAGAGCCCATAACAATGCCTTCCATGAATCCAGCTAGAGGCCTAGAGCCCAAGACAATGTCTCATGCAGGCCTGTTTCACAGATCTGTGCTGCAAGGCCCTAAGGTCAGTGGTGGAATCTAGAAAGTCTATGCAAGTGGGATGAAGGATCTGTGCTAGCAGGCTGAGGGATCTGCACCGGAATGAGTAAGCGACAATCAAGGTAAGAACTACAGCTCCCCTGAAAGGTACCACAGCCATCCTCAGTAATTGTGAGGTCTTGATCTCCTCTGATGATCAGAACAGCCGAGTTCTCATCAGGAAAGCCAACATGACAAGCTTCTCCAGGAGACTGAGGAGTGCATCACTGTCCTCTCCAAAGCCAGGAAGTGATGCTCAGGGTGAGGACCAGAGCACACCCAAAGTGAATCAAAGCCATTCTCAGTGACAACAAGGTCCGAAGCTTGTTGGAGGATGAAAACAGCCAAGTTCATCAGGAAAGTCAGCATGACAAACTCCTCCAAGTAAATCAGCAGCTCTTTACAGCTTCTTTCTGCTTCCAACAGGCTCCCAACAGTTTCTACCAGTTCCCAACAGCCTTTTCTCAGCTCCCAACAGCCTACCCTCTTCTGCAGTTCTGCCTCTGATGCTGCTGGCAAAAATCCCCAAGTGGGCCACCCACACTCAGCACCACACTTACTCAGTTCAGCTGGATGTACAAGTTGACCACTAGTTGTCCATCCACTGGAGATGAAGCACATTTAGCATATTACTCTTCACATAAGAAGTGGAAAGTATATTGTCTAGCAATAAAACTTCACATACTGCATTTCACCATTAACTGTGGGTCTAAAGTCATCCTATAAGACAACATAAGATGTAGTGAGCAAAAATGCTTCCAAAGGAATATTTTTAAATTATATATTTATAAGTAGAATATTGAAAGAGGCTAAGAGAGAGTAACTAGGGGTCCAGGCTCCACAGTTGGTTTCTTTACAGAATCCATAGGAACTCAGGCTGCACGAGTCATAGCCAGGTGCTGTTTTGCTACACTTAACTAGAAGTAATGAACTCTTCTCAAAGAATTATTGTAAAATTTCATTTCCTGAAAACTGTGTCTTGAGGAAAATAGAATGCAATTCTGTTTGCTTAACTTGGAAAGGCAACTGAGTTGCTCTGAGAAGAAAAATGTTTGAGTTGAAAGGTAAAATACCCATCAGGTGCCAAGACAATTCTAGGTATAACAAATATCTGCGGTGTCCTATACTCCTCCACTCAGTACAGACCTTTGTCTCATAAGAGAGTAATTTTCTCTTATTGAACTTCTCCTTTGTTGTTATTACTGAGCACTGTTAATTAAACATTCTTCCTGATTCTGCTTGGCAGCTGCCACTATTCTAAGAAACCATTCACAGACCTATGTATTATTATCCTGATCCCCTGGTATAAAGAAAACTACTTAATGCCAAAAAAAAGACACAAATACTGAAAAAGCTTTCATTTGCTTTTATTAGAATGACTATTATTTGTCAAATCAGGGGGTGGGACGGGTCCAATTCTTTAAGACACTAGGACTTCTGCTAGGTTAAAATAAGCCTGCAATTTTGAGTTCTACTTGAGTTATATTCAGCCTATGTGTTAACTTCAACATGGCTCGGGAAGCATTCATGGCACTGAATATTCATACAGTGTGCAAGATACAGACACTGAACCCAATTTAGTAAATGAATACTTGTAATTTCACTAAAGCCCCACCGAGAGATTATTATGCAGATTTATGAAGGAATATCACTGAAGCAATTCTTGGCTATGTCTTCAGTCACCAAGGACTCAAAAGTGTGTAAACCTCAAATAATTTCTTATGCATTTATAGCAACTGGTTTCTGCTTCTGAACTTTTATGACATTACCTCGCACTCTGTTTCATCTCTAATTTTCCCTTTGATATGCTTGCCCTTGAGCAAAGAGCCAGCATCATAACACCTACAAGCACTGCCAAGTTCCTCCTGACAATATCCTGGCTGCCATACTGCCAGCAATCTGTTCCAATCCTGTCACTGCAAAATCTCATTAAAGGCAAAAGGATGGCTGGTCACAAGTCTATAGGTGCACAGATCAGGTTCACATTTCCAGGAGTGGCTTTGCCTTATGCTGGGCTTCCTGATGTCTTTAAAGTGATCATGTGCTGACTAAGAAGTAGGCTCAGAGAGTCAAACTTAGTGTCATATGTACAGGACAGAGACCTGCTATACCTGTTCTCCTGTGGGACTTTTGAAGTTATAGAAACCAGATTCTGAACTGAACGTTTTGCCCAAAGCTGGTACAAAGCAAAATAGGAAATCAAACCTGAATGAATAAGTCAAGTCCATGCCGGGAGACCTGAATTCTAGTTCAAGCCTGACTATCTCATGGTCACCTTGGAAAAATTACTTAGACTGCACCTTATTGCCTGACAGTGGGATATCTAGCTTTCCAGGGCTACAATTTCTATAATTCATAAATGAAACACACACACAATTTCACAAGCAACAGACCGATTATCATGAGATCCAGAAATTTAAACTTCCAAGAACATCATCGTATGAAATGCTAACCACTGAAGTCCATACAATTCAGTTCAGATTTAACAAATTACTGCATCTTAGTAAATGCCTGTTGGAAGTTTATTTTAAAAATTCAGATAAAGTCAGATCTTTTTAACTTGTAAACTCATTTTAAAAACAGCCATCTCCCCACTTTTACTTCTTTTTGGGACCTCCTGAAATTATCCCTATGTTTTGGGGGATTAAAATAAAAAAGATACTGCTACTATGATGTACAGCAGGTTATAGGGTTGTGATATACAGCAGGTTATAGGGTTACAGTTAACATTTAGACTTCATTTTCTTACCTTTCCAAGTCTAGGTTAAACTCTTTTTTAGGTAGGTGAGAAAATTAACAAGATAATACAGGTAAAATCCTCAGCACTAGGCACGGCATTTAGGAATGCTTGACAAACTTCTGTTATTGTTACCACTATTACAGCATATACAATCCCATCGCAGTTTTGTGAAAACTGAACTAAGGTACAAGTCTTAGGATAACAAGAGCCCTTGGGAAAAAGGGTTGAAGAAGGATTGAATAAACTATGACTTTTTTTCCAGGTCTTGACATGCATAGCTGTGCAAATGACCTGTAGTAATTAACCTACCTGTTCTCCTAGGGGAACTTTCTTCCTTTCTTCATTGGTTAAATAGAAGTAGTAATATTAATGTTTGTGTAAAAATGAAGTAATGTGAGAAAAGATACTAAGGGAGATTTTTTATACGAACAAAATCACAGTGGAGCTCAGGTTCTGGGACTGAGAAAGAACCACACATTCACAAGATAGCTATCAGCGCACAAAGACACAAGGCCTTCCAGACCACCTCCAAGACAAAACCCAGCCTCCCCAGTCATCTATGATCACCAGCCTCCTGCTAACTAACATTTGGTCCACACGCCAGCAGCCCTGACATCCGCTGAGGACCTGTTAGAAATGAGGAATCTCAGGCCCCACCTCAGAAATAAGGAATTAGGATTGTCATTTTAACAAGTTCCTGAGTGACTCATACGCATATTAAGGTTTTATTAACAGTTACTGAGTCTATCACAAGCAAAAGTCATTAGGGGAAATAGAAGAGGATACTTTTGCAGCAGTGGGTTATCAGTTCATGGTGGAGGGAGGTGAATACATGTATTTTTTTCACCTCCACACAGAAGCATGACTTAACTATGTATGGGAAGGAAGGGCAGGCATGAAGTAAATGATGAACAGTGATCAAGGGCCTCTGCAAAAGGAGAAGTTGGCATCTTAGCTGACTTTCTTTTTGATCAGTTTGCAGCTATCTAAGTTAATCAAAAGGAAATTGAAGAAAGGAAGTAGAGAAAAAGAGGTGAAGAGGGCAACTGCACACCCTTTGTTTCATGGAGCTCAGCAACAGTACCTACATTTTGTAGATGCTGGGCTTGAGAATATTGGAGATGGCTAGGCTTGAGCTGCCTTCTTGCTAGGACCCTACTCAGAGTCCTGGGCCTAAAGAGTGGGAACTGTGAGCCAAAGGAGTTGGAAGTTGTACAGCCAGATTCAGCCTCCTATTCTTCCACCTCAAGGAACTCTGTGATAGGAAGGTCCCTACAGGGCTCTAAGAAGAATGCTCCTGAACTCACATCTGACTTTTAAACTGGATAGATGTTTAATAATTGAAAATGATGGTAAAGTTGTGGAATTTTCTTTGGACATTATCTATGAAATTGCTATGATCAAAGAACTAAGATCCAAGATGGCAAGGGCTAGAGGATATGACTGAAACAAAGCACATTTGTTCTATATTAAGACTCAATGAATGGACACTGCTCCATACACTTATTGTTCAATTAAGTGCATGGTAGATAGTAAATAGCCATTAATTATAGCTATTAAAATGAAAATAAAATGTTTAGAAGAAACAAAAATAATTTTCAACAATATTGTACCAATTAATAGGTTATGGTACAACAATATAATGGAATAATATAAGAAATATTAGAATGACATTAGAGATAATGAAGAAATGGATAAAAAATGAAGACAGACATGTTATTAAATAAATCATCTGGTATTTATGTTGGTATATACATTTATTATACCTACACATATTTGGAAAGATAGATCACATGTTATAATATAACAAAGTATTTGATTATGTGAATGATATTTTTACCCTGTAATTTTTCTTCTCTGCAATCTACTTTGCAAATCTTCTTCAATGTATTTGCTCATTTATACTTGAAAAAGTTATTATCTCAAATTAGGCGCCAAATCTTCTATAATTTTACTTCTGTCTATCTTTCTTAGAGAACTCTTGCTCAGATATATAACTGTATATAATTTTGATTATCAAGAATTTACTTGCTGCATGACCAATATGAGACAGTACATCACACAGTACCCAAGTAAATGACAGTTTTGCATCAAACCATGGTCTTCCCTTTGTTCTAAAATAAGTTCTCTGGAACTAATAAATGTGCTAATGAGCTTACTGGAATACAAAAAGAAGTAAAAGAAGCAATTACTATTAGTTTGTAATAATATCTATAATTTAGTGGATATTTAGTAGGTATCATGTACTTTATTAATCAAAAACCCACTTGATTTTTCACTCTCATGACACAACATGATTGCTTGCAGTATCTTGATATATAAAGGTGTTTTATATTTGTAAGGCTTTATCTGGTTTGCCTTAGATTTTTTAGTTCATGAAACAGCTAGCCTAAGTGATTTCATTCTCATTTTGTTTCATCAATAAAGCTGCCTCTTCTCTCTTTTCCTCTTAGGAAGACTGTAGTAGGACAAGCTGTGTTTCATCTCCAACTGCTGTGCACATAGCGTGATCTAGGATAGGTGAGCCCGGAAGGTGCGGGGAGAACTGTTCCTCAGGAGTTTGACGCTTTTATTTCTCCCGCAATGATCTATGTGTTGCAAGCTCGTTTTCAGTGTGGTGATGCTGGGAAGTGATGCAAACCTTAAGAGGTTTAGTATAAGATGATTAGGTCACTGAGCTGCTCCTATTAGATGGGATTAATGTAGTTCTCACTGGGGTCCGGCTAGTGAACCGGACCCCAGTGAACGAAATGAATGAAATGAACGAAAGTAATCTTAACTTATCTGATACACGAAAGCTAGAGCCCAAACTGGGATTAGATACCCCACTTTCCTGTGAGAGAACCTGGTTGTGAAAGAGCAAGACTTGGCCTTTCCCACTCTCTAGTTTCCTGTCTCTTGGTGAGACCTCTCCCTCTCGCTCACATTCCCGCCATGGAACCATCTACCATGACGTGAAACACCTAGGGAGGCCTTCCCCAGAAGACAATTGAAGAGGCTTCCCTCGTCTTCACACTTTAGTCTCCCAAACTGTAAGCCACATAAACCTCATAAAGAAGGATTAACTTGAGTCATTTGTAGGAAAATGGATGCACTTTGATACCATAATGTTGTGAAGTAGCTCAGGCATGCAAGCTTAAACATCTCCTGGTTTCTCTTATATGAAAAACTCAATATAAAGTATCATATAAAAGACAGATAACAGAAAGAAGTAGGGAGGGGAAAAGGTATTGTAATTCAGTGGGACCAATGTATGTGAAAGTGTAGCTTGACTTAGTACAATTGTCTTATATTCATATGTTCTTTTTTTTTTTACATTCATACGTTCTTTGTCCTACTAATCTGGTTTTTAATCTGTACACATGATAGCTTCCTTTATAAGGTCTTGTAAGATAAATAAATGAATCTGATGTTCAAAAAATAAAAGGGCTAGAGAGAAGGGGAAAAGAATTGAAATGTGTTGTGTACATGTACCAATTCCATCTACAAACATGTACTAGTGAGAGTTTTTTTTAAACCTTCTTTTATTTATACATTACCCACTTCAGGTATTCTGTTGTAGTTACAAAAAACCCTAGTATGCTTGTGTCTGCTCATTTCTGTCATTTCTACATTGTTTTCCTTATACTAAAAGATTCCACTGTTACAGCTGAGATGGTGTTTTGTTTCTCATTTTCTTCTCTACCACACCTAGCCAAGTGATTTGACCAAGTGGCCGGGAGGGTAACTTTGTGTGAACTAAATTCCTAATTATTTGAGCATGTTGCAAGTCTTGAAATGTTTTATGGACCTGTAGCAAAGCAGATTAAGATTAGTGTAAAGGGTTTGAGGCTCAAGAATAAAAAGGACAAGAGATTGTTATGGAGTAAAGGTGCAAATGATGTTTGCATTCATTTATAAAACACTTTGGTATCTTATGAAAGCCACAATGCCTATGGCTTTTATTTAAAAGTTGAATCATTTAAAATCATTGAGCTATGTCTCTGTCCTATCTACAGGAAAGTACATCTAGTCTGAAGAACTCAGGGACATAAGTTAAAAGAATCTGTATTTTCCTGAGATCTCTGTCATTTATTCTTTTGTGTTTCCTTCCAAATTATAGCTAAAAGGTTTGGAATTACCAATAGAAAGGAAGAGGAAAGACGGCTCTTCAGCAATAGCTAGAATAACCTTTAGATGACAGCCCTCATATCAACCTGCCATGTTGGCCTCCCTCCTGCTACAGCATCTTTAAGATTAAGTATGCAGGAGGTTTGGAATGAATCAGAGACAACCCACAAAATTCGCTCTCCAAGATACCATTTGTGAGCAATTCCAAATGTGTGGGGGCACTGGAATGCTTTATTTAAAATTCCTGTATTTTTACTACTATTCTCCTTACCTCTTTCTATAGCAAACTATAACTTCCACAACCTTGTTCTCTTTTGTCTCTGCCTCCAATTAGCATTTTTTGTTATAAAATAAGAAAGAGCAGAATGGATGGGATTTCATTCTGCTTTCCACCTCCAGCCAGACTTGAGTTTTTCCTGTCCTTCCACTAGTAATTTCAGAACGTAGTCCTGATACTTCTTAGCTCTCCTTTGTGTCCACTGTGCTTCATGAGAAGATGGGCGTGTGACGGGCCAGTATTTAATTCTTTTGTGTTTCCTTTCAAATTACAGATACCAAGTTAGCAATTACCAATAAAAAGAAAGGAGAGATGTGAGGAGAGGGGTGTGGGAAGCCCCCAGGAAATTGCTTCAGTGTTTCTCAAAGCCACCTTCATCTCAACATTGGAAAGAAACAGAAAGTGCTCCACTAGTGGATGGGTAAGCCCACTGGTGTGTACTGCCCTGTCCATCCAGCTCATCCCTCCACGGACAATTATAGACGCTGTGTTAATGACTCTTCACCTTTGCGAGCTTGTTCCCAAGAGATCTCCTAATGTTCACAACTTTAGCTAAGCACCACATGGATCCGTGCCCTCAGAGTCACTTCATTTACCAACTGAGAAATAATCACCCTAAAAAGACTGTTTTGCACATGATACCACAGGAACTGATGGAGCGAATGTGTAGGGAAAGAGTGACAGTGAAGGATATTAGACACACTAACAAATCCGAGATCTCTGAGGCACTGATGTGAAAGAAGGAAAAGGAATTTTTAAAAAAGGAAAGTGGTCAGAAACCCTTTAAAAGTGGAAGAGTGATGTTAGTTAGAAATGAACATTTATGTAGTGTTCTTGAGCTAAAAAGAATTGGCATTAAGGGTGGAATATAATAAAACAGAAAATGGGGAGGGAAACAGGCAAAATTTTAATTTGAAACATTTATTTATTTATGCTTTTGCTACAAACACTTTTCTTCACTTGTAGAATTCAGACAGAGCAAATTATCAGAGAAGTCCATGTCACTCTGTAAACCTTTCCAACTCAAGACTTTAGTGATGTCTATCTTCATAGGAGACAAAATTGGTTACTGAGCACACAAATAGTTTAAACAGTACTGAGAAGGAATGTTGAATCATAGCTAACCAGATTGTGCATTTTATGTGTGTGTGTGTGTTAAGTGGACACCAAAAAGCTGACCAACTGGAAGAAAATATCTACAACATACTTCACAGGCAAAAAGATAGGAGCGGCACTATTTAAGGGTCTCTTAAAGATGACAGGGAAATAACACAAACACTGGTATGAAAACAGGCAAAAGAAATGAGCAATTCACAGAAAACATACACATAAAACTAGCACTTAAGTAGATGAAAAAGATGTTCAATCATATCCTTAAAGAGAAAACTGCACATTAAAACTATACTAACATAATTGGTGTAGTTCTCACAAGTATAATATCATCCTCAGTTGGAAAAGCTGTAGGGAAGCCAGAAGTGTGATCCACTACTGATGTAACTATGCAGGGATTCAGCCCTGAAGAACAGGATTTTGGTGACACCTTGCAAAACAATATATGTGTTTGCCTTTTGGCCTAGCAATCTCACCTCTAGAAATTATTCTGAAGATATATTTCCCCCACTGTGGAAATACATATGCATAAGGTTATGTGCAGTATTTTTAATAGCAAATTATTAGGAGCAATTTAAATGTTGACAAGAGAAAAGTAATTCAATATACCTGGTGTCTCCACAATGAAATAATAATATAAGGAAGGTCTGTAGGAACTGATGGTGAATGATTTACATGATAGATTACTGAATAGTAACCTGTACTGAAGCACAGTACAAAATGATATGTATGGCATGCTTTGTGTAAAAGAAGAAAAATAAGAAAATATCTATTATCTTGTTCTTTCAAAAAGAAATAGGAGGATAAACATGAAACTATTAAGACTGGTCTTTGCTAAGGGATGGGTAGAAACTGAATGGAAAAAAAAGGAGAATAGAATGGAATAAAAGCAGCGAGTGAATGGTGACATATCCTTGAATTTACCTTTTTATACATTTCTGGCTTTTAGATTAAAATAAAAACCTAAGCAGACAAAATAGCTGGTTATATTTTAAATGAATAACAAATAAACTGAAGAGGAAGCAACTAAAAATGAATGCAAATTATTACTGAATATATTACTTGGAGTGTGTATCTTTGGGGTAAAAAAATTCAACTACACAAGTACTACCCAGGCTAGTAGGTCTTTTCTTCACAGAGGTGTGGATAAGCAAATCTGATACAATTTCTGTGTTTGCTGGGACTTAGAAGATAAACAAATAGTGGACAATGGCAGTCTTATTTCTCACTATTAGAGAAAGAAACTAATAATGTGGATAAAGGGAAGGCAGAATGAGAGGCATGGTATTTAATGAGAATTGGGGAATTCAGTAGCAAGTCCTGAGTATATACACATACATACAACCCTAAATTCACGTATATGGATGTCTCAGTCCTATCCTGCAAGAACCTAGAACCAATAATATCAAATAGGTAGTGATCATGTTTATTGCTCAGCCTTTGATTTCTAAGTCTTACCTACTAGGTATCCTTGGGAAATGATCGATTCTAAGGCTGGAGCTGGGAAAACACAGCTTGCCCTTATAAGTAAGGAAGCATTCAGCATGATGCAGCCATGTCAAATCCAACTCAAAGAAAATCAGTGGCTGGGAAAATCTGAGAATTATTCTGATTTCTTTGACCATCCAAATAATAATAATGCTGGATTATAGTCCACTGAATACAAAAGGAACCTGAGCCTATTCTGATGAAAATATTTTTAAAAAGATGAAAAACATTTCCTTACAATAGAAAACCAACTAATAAATGTAGATGAAATTGTGCATTGTCTCTAAAACTACCATGCAAATAGTTGACTCTGGCAAGTATCACTTAAGATGCTAACGTCACAGGCGAAAGCTTGAGAAATAGGGAAGTGTTAACATAATCCCAAACTGTCTTCCTGGAGGATACTTATTCAATACAAAAAGAAAAATAGCAACTTACTATGCAGGAAGCCCATAGACACTTAGTAAATGGTAAAGGTTACGTTACTAGAAACAGGACAAGATAGTGTCATCTGTCTCCCAAAACAGTACCCTGAACCTGATATAATGTCATCTATGTGTTTTTCTTGCCAAAATTATAATCTAAGTGCAACCTCTGAATATTAACATAAAGAAATATCAGACAACTCTAAATTAAGAAGCTGTTAGAAAATAACCAACCTGTGATCTTCTAAAGTAATAAGTTTTTAATGAAGATGAAAGAAAGACTGGGGAATTCGTCCAGATTAAATGAACAGACAGGACACTGCAAAGTAAAACATAGTCTATTATTTTCTCTTGTTATAGATGACAAAATGAGGGTAATCAGCAGAATTTAATAAAGTCCATAGATTGGCAATATTATTCTGTAATTGTTAATTTCCTAGTTTTAATATTTGCTGCGGCTAGGAAAATGTGCCAGTTTTGAAGGAAAGGAAAGCAGAGACGGCAGGATAACAGCAACTTACTCTCACGAGGTGTGCTGTGGGTGTGTAGGTGTGCCTCTGTATTTACACAAAGCGAGAAGGGAAAAATGAAGACATTAACACCTAGCTTAAATATATATTGGAGCTCCGTATGCTATTCGTGTGAATTTTCTGTGTATCTGAAATTACATAAAAAGTCAAAAGCATCAAAACAGTAGACAACTCGTACATTTTAGATTTTGCTTTATTATTATTAGATTCTATCGAAAGCTTCAGGAAAAACAGAGAAGGTCAAAGCTCCTGTCTCACCTCCTATCCAAGAACGAAACTGCACAAAGCAAAGGACAAAATATGATTAGCTGCCGACAGTACGTCCAGCGACATGACAAAAATACTATTTCCTCCTGCTACCTCCTGCTCTATGATGG
This sequence comes from Dinomys branickii, assembly GCA_004027595.1. Lineage (NCBI taxonomy): Eukaryota > Metazoa > Chordata > Mammalia > Rodentia > Dinomyidae > Dinomys > Dinomys branickii. The sequence continues at coordinate 73,473 of PVLD010006023.1, read as the reverse complement.
AGTGGCGGTGGGGCACAGAAAAGATCTCTCCCTTCCAGATTACCCTCCTTCTGGCTGCCTCCCTAAGTTAAATTCTCCTCTCCTACATGAAAGAAAATTAGCCTCAGTTTGTCCCAGGCAATTTCCATTTTAAATATTCCCCAGTTAAAAATCTACAGGTCTCACAGTGCTGTGCACACTTAGCACTTTGCAGAAACAAAGCTGCCGTGGAAAGAGGATAAGGGTGCCAGACTTTGTGTCAAAAATCCTCAATTTGCGTGTTTGTGCCTTATTTCTTTATGAATGAGCTACTTTTTAAGACAATCACCTGATGTTTTTCAAAATTAATTTTTTACATCTGGAAAATGGAGAAATCCATACTTGTTTCAAAGATAAACTCTAAAAATCCACACGAAGCGTGCTATACACTGTAATATACTCTACATTATTGCAGTCTTTTTACTAGAGTTTTTCCTTGGTACTGTCAGGAGCCTAGTTTCTCACACCCTGTGGATACCAGAATTTGCAGAAGCTCCCACACCTATATAACGTGGTGCAGTACCTGCAAATGATTCTTCTCTCATTTATTCCTAATACTTAATACAATATGCATATTATCTAAGTGATTATTATACTGTATTATATAGGGGAAAATGACCCCAAAGCGTTTGTGCATGCTTAGAACACACACAATTTTTAAAAAGATATTTTCAATCCTTAGTTGTTTGAATTTGCAAATGCATAACCCATGCATATATAGAGCCAACTGTCGTTATTCATATGAATGTACCAACAAAATACAAATTATTGTTTGGTTTGTTTTTTCTTTTTGTCACTTTTTTAGAGTATATTTAGGAGGAATAGGACTTTAAATCACTCCCCTAAATTCTGAATATCTTGACTCTAAAAATCTTGGTGTTTAAATGGATTTTTTTTATGATAGAAAAGGAAAATCATAGTTTTTATATCATATACTCAGTATTCTTCTTGGGAGCCAGCTTCCTCTTAGTTCACCTTAAAACTGAGATAATCTTCACACACAGCCATTGCTCAGAAAACGTTACCACTTGAGCTAACCCACAGTCTGAGCTGGTCATCAGGTAGGCACTAAATGTGCCCTGCCAGCGGTCTCTTCCCAGCCTCTGCTCCGTGAGTTGATAGAGGTCAGTCCAGGTTCCCCAGCGACTGAAGCTGACGGGGAAGGATTCCTTTAACCAAGAAGCCTGATCAATGATGTTGATAATTCTCTGGCCCTCCATCCAGTGGCAATCTCTCTACCTCTTCAGTCCTTATAGAAAACAATTGGCTTGTTTGTCCAACACATTTCAGAGCAAAGCTTCTGTTTCCAGGCAAATAAATAAATCATATCAAGGCAGAAAACCTGAGTGAGCTGGAACTGGCAGAGCCCTGTGACCTCAAGGAACCCCAGCTCCGCTGGGTAGCTGGTGGTGCCCCATGCTTTTCCTAATGCATTTGCATTATCATAATGTCTGTGTGGTGAGAGTGGGGGGGGCACATCTTCAAGGTAGCTCAGTCTCTGGACTCCTGCCAGCCAGCCAGTGACATCCACGTCTTCAGACATGGAGCTGTGCCGAGCATTCCAGTCCTATACAAAGTCACCCTAAGATGAAGTTGGATGACTCAGCTCTTCAGTTGGCTGCGTTTCTCAATGCCTTTTACATAGGTACGTGACCTCACCATGTGCTTCCTAGCAGAGCTTGCGCAGGCCCATCTGGAAGCCTCCTACTTCACGACCAGTGACATAGGCATACACGTTTTCCCACCCTGTGCAAACGCCCCAGGTCCTGGGTTTCCAACCCAGCAAATGACCCCAGCAGACTGTTTAAATGAACTGTCATCCCTGCCAGGCTGCTCAGAGTGGGAACCTTTCCCTACTTGACTTGGAGACAATGGGTGTTCCAAGGTTTGGCACAACATTGTCTAACATGAGGTCAAACTTCTATCTCTTTGACTTTATGTATTCTACTTAGATACCCTCCTCTCTTCCCCAGTTGACCCACTTCCAATGGAATACTGCTGAAGGCACCATCTGCCACAATGCCCGTACTTAGAGATCAAAATATTTTAGCTTCTTTCTCAGCTTGGTGTCATTGACAAAATATGCACAGCTTACAAACTGGCCTTTCAGTATTTCAGCCTCTTAAAGCCAGGTGACATTGCCATCCTATTTGGCTCTGCTAGCCGTATTTAGAAGATATCATATTTTATGGTGAATTTCTCCTCATCAAACAAAAACCTAGTCTAAATATGATAGGCTCTGGGAAGAGGCACAGATGTGGTCTTGTGCTCTGCCATATTATCTCAGAATGATGAAGCTAAACAAGTGAAAAATAATGTTCCTGGCAAGCCCGCAGAGTTTGGGAAGATCTCGGATGTCAGGGAGAGCCACCAGCACTAGGAAGCTGACCCCTGTTCTCAGATGGCCAGCTCGTTATATGCACGCACACGAAACACGGTGCTAGAGCCTTGCAGTAAAAATTCAAACTCTCGTTTCTGACAGATTTAGACATATACCAATGTCACCTCGCTTTTCTTAATGGACACTGAAGGCCAAACTCTAGATTCAATATAATTTTATGAGGGTCTCTGCTTTAATATTACATTACTTGCTTTATTTGGTGCTGAGGATTGAGTCTTGGTCTTCATATATGCTACCATGAAGATACACCCCCAGCCTCATTGTCTTTTATCTTAAATATCTGGGTCTGGAAAAAGAACTGTCATTGTGAATTACAACCCCAGGAACTGGATAATGAAACAGTAAAGACAAACCCTACTTACAGCTCACTGACTTCTTCCCAGGATCATCTGAGGCTTCTCGGGGATCTTGTCATTTAATCACAAAGATAGAGACTCCATGATAGGACTCCAAGAGCATCATTTGTGCCTATGAGAGTAACTACGCAACAACAATTCCAACTATACTTACCGGGCAATGCCAGCACCAAACCCCACGAAGCATTATGGTCAACTTTTTCTGTCTGTTTGTGAAAGGTTTACGATGTAGAAACCATTGTTTATGCTGTCTTTGATTCTTTTCCATTGACCTTTATTTTACAGTAGTTGCAATATAACTCTATTACTACAGCCATCTCCCCCACCATTCGAGGACAGCCCTCATAAAGCCAGCCTCTCGCATTAATCAATCAACTTATTGTGGGAGTAAATCAAAGCAGTTAAGCCTAGGTTTCCTGGGAGTTGAAGGTCAAATGGGAAAAATCCAAACTTACTCTGACAAAAAAGCTCTGCAGAAAAAAATCCTTTCAGATCTTTCCCCTGCACCCATTTGTTTTAAAAATATCCTGGGATGTACCCATGTGCCACAAAGTTTCAGTTACTTTGCATCAAGGAAAGGAGAGGGATTGACATGCCACATCATGTGTTAGGCTGTGCATCTTAATGCCTAGGCCACAAAATCAGGTGATCACATGGGCTGTTGTAGGTGTGTTGTAGGTGCCAATGTATACTTTTTAGACAAGTAAATGCAAAGCTTTAACACATTACAACAAAACTTTGGAATTCACTTGTGATTGGCAGTTTTTACATTTCCCAAACCATCTACAAAGGTCCAGGAAACATAACAAATGCTCATTTTACTGATGTTCAAGTTTTCTGTAAGTCATTTGTCTAATGAGAGAGTCCCATGTTGCTGTACATCTCAGGTCTATGAGCATCTATACCAGAAGGCAACAAACAGCAATAGTTAAGAGCATAGATGATGACACCAGATTGTGTGTATTCAAGTCTCATGTTGGCACCACGTAGATTTGTGACTGTTATCAGCTTATTTAACACTCTGTTTGTCTCTATTCCATCATCTACACAATGGGGAAATATTAGTATTGCCCTTAGAGACATTTGTTTTAGAAGTTTTTTTTTTTTTTTTTTTTTTTTTTTGCCGTACTGGGGATCGAACTCAGGACCCTGCGCTTGCTAGGCAAGCGCCTTAGAGACATTTGTAATGGTTAAACTCATTCTTACTCTAATTTTAGATGGGATCCTCTGAAAGAAGATGATGAGGAAAAGATGACAGTGGTAATATATTATGTGGGAGTTTCAAGCCTAGCACGGTACCAGTGAGGCTAAAAGGGAGACTAGAGCACCCTGCATTGCAAGGTGGTGCCTTCTGTACCTTACGGGCCTCCTAACAGAATGGTTAACAAAGCACCATGTTCTGCTTTATAGGTGTTCTTCCAACACAAGGACTTCAATGGAATTTTAGTGGAAGAGTTGGAAAGAATTGCTGACCACAAAATAGAGACAGAAGGGGGATATACCTGTCTTCTCCCTCCAGTCTCTGGACTCCAGCAGTCACCGTTCACATTAAAGACAGCTGACTCCTTCACCCTGCCGGGACATTGTTGGTCCTTTAGGAGGCACTGTGGAAACTACATCATAGGCCTAGGCCAGAAAGGAGAGCTGATTGCTGCAAGCTGAAGGAGGGAAAGAAGGACCTGGTTGAGGGGATGTGACAAAGGACAGTCCATGTGTATGTCTTATGCAATATGCAAAGCATGCAGCTCCTCCCACCAGGCGGCACTCTCTGCTGCTTGCCCCAAGCTGTACACAGAGAGAGAGAGCAGAGGAGAGTGGTGTTCCTTCAAGAAAGCAAACTTTCAATCGAAAGCGAATGGTGCAGATAATAAAATACATTGAAAGTGAAGATCTAGGAAAATGACTCATTTCTGATGAGTACAAAAGATACTGTGGATGAACCAAAGAGAAAAATATAGAAATCAGTAGCAGCTCAACCCCATCTATGACAGGAATGAGTCTCACACAGGCTTTCTGTGGAAAGATTGAAAGGCTCTTAGTACCTGCTCTTCCATCATGGCAGTATACTTTGGGGCTATTCTGAGACATCTGCAGCTGGCATCAAGAGGAAGAGGGAGAAAAGTGGTAAGAAGGCCAGAAGGAAGTACAGACAGTTTGAAAATGTGGAAGGAACCATCTTTCAGACAACCCCACAAGGGATGACTGAAGTTAAAATGTTGAGGAAACAAGTCCTCTCTGAGCTTTACTTTTATTACAAGATGCTCTTTTGGAAATTGAATGCCCCCCATAAACCCATGTGTTTGGTCCCAGCTGGAAGTATTATTAGTGGGACCTAATCAAAGGAAGGAAGGTCACTGTGGGTGAACATTTAGGGGATACTGGGACTCCACATCCTCCCCATTTCTCTCTTTTCCTTCAAACCACCATGAATTGAGCAACTTTCTCCACCTGAGCTCCCACCATATGAGCCTGCCTTACTGACCACTCCTGTGTTGAAATTTTTTATCTTTAAAATAAAATCAAATAGTACTACATCTGCCAAACATACTTAGATAAGCATCTTCAACCTCCATCTGTCTTCTATGCATAGGGCAAGAATTACAAGCAGAAACTGAAGTCTCAGGACAGCCTCTAATGACCTGAGTCTATCACTTACCTTCCCTCAACCCGGGTTTCTTCTTTGTTAAGCTCACCAGTCAAAAGCATCAGGAATTGTAATAGACAAGAAATGCATGACAGAGGCATAATGTAGTTATCCCATCGAAAAGGTAGCAAAACAAGCCTTGCTATACCATTGGCCTAACAGGCTTTTGGAGAGTAACGTAGGTTGGTTTTATTAAGTCTTTCATTAACTTTAGGATACTGGGCAGAGAGTCTAACAGCAAAAGGATCTTTTCCTCACATTACCAATGCCCATTGGCTGACCCCCATCCAGTCACACAATTTTGGGGGCCTCAAGTCTTTCTTAGATAAATTAAGAAATCAAGCTGCATAGTTTCCTCCTATTTCTGAAATTTTAGTTTTTGAGATATGTTTATGTTCACGTTATAGTGGTATTTACTGAGAGTCTAAATGCATACACTGTTGCTTTACAGATCTCAATTTAAAATCACTCAGAATTCAAAGGGCAATTCAATTAGTGACCATTTTCAGTATAAATATTCAGTTTACTCTCTTTTTTTTTAAACCAAAAAGAACAGTTCTATTAAGACCTAAATATTATATAAATGAGATAAGATCATCAGTAAAAAATCATCAGTGATTCCATTATACAAAAATTCAAGCCTGTTTTTAGGACGCATTCAGGGTTGTTTCTCTGGTCTTTTACTCCTCATTTTAAGCACTTTTAAAGTGTGCTTTAAGAAAATGTTCTATGCCCCCATTTTGACAGACAGCCAATCTTACTCCTATTTCCAATTCATAGGACTAGAATGTCTGGTCCATTGTGTCTTTGCTTTGTCATTAAGCCTCAGGAGGAGGCATGTGAGGCCTGTTCTAGATTTTTATCCACCATGAGATAATGGAGAGCTAGATGTATACATAAGGGAAGATGGGGCAGAAGCGTGTCTACAGAGTACATGGAAAATTAATGAGTTTTTTCAGCTTTTATCAGCCTTTTACTCATTCTGTTTCCAGGGGTATTCTGGGCTTTAAGTGTATAAAATAAGAATGCAAAAGACAGATGAGGGCCTGAAAGAAACTCAGTGCATACGGTGTGAAAAGGGGCCACAGCACCACTAAACAATGGGTTCTAAATACCAGTAAAGACATGACAGAAATAGAGCATGAGCAATTTGCACAATAGAAAGGTGAATGGCTAATAAACGTGTTAAACGATGTTCAACTGAACCAAAAGTCAGGGAAATGCAAACTGAAAGGGCAATGAGATTCCATTGTCAATGTCACACGCTGGAAAAACATTTGGCCACAAAGAACAACATCATGTCATCTGCAGGAAAATGGATGATAGTGGAGGTCATCAAGTTAAGTGAAATGAGACCTATTCAGAAAAACAGCTATCACAGGTCTTCTCCAATATGTGGTTGGGGATGAGGGGTAGGTAGGAGGGGAGGGAAAGGGAGAGTAATCGGGGAATGGATATGATCAAAACGTGTCATGTGCATGTATGAAAATGCCACAATAAAACCCAATTTTAAAAAGAAGAATCTTTTTTTTTTTTTTTGGTACAGGAAATTGAACTCACAACGTTGTGCTCCATAAAAAAGAATCAATTAAAAATGGGTTAAAGATTTAACCAGAAGACCCTCGACTAGAAAACTAGAAAAAGACATAGGCAGATAATTCTGTGACGTTGGTCTGTGATGCAGACCACTACCTTATCTGGAAATGGCAGACTTGTAGTAAGTGAGCCTCTGTGAGTCACTAATCCCTACTAGAACTTGTAGAGGTGGATGAAGCCAGAAAGCCTCAAAGGACAAGATCACAGCCAAGGACACCTAGATCAAATCTCAACTAGATAAAGACTAAAACCTCAGCTATCTCATTCTTCAGTGGATTGACTTAATACCTTACTTAGAGAAGTCCTTGAGTGGTTCTGCCCCTCTTGAGTACTCTCCTCCCTTCTTCTGATAACCAAATAAATATGGGTGACACAGAGAAGGTCATGGTCCCGGCCCTAAGAGAATTATGAATTATGTGAGGGGCTTTGATCCTCCTGGAGCCCAGAAATCATTCCATTTGTCTCTTTTTATTTAGCCTTCACCGTACACTCATTCAGGAGATTGCGGACCTGATCAGGCCACAATAACTAAGGGACATTATTAACCCCATAGTCTGAGCAGAGATTTCAGAGATACAACCCCCAAAACACAAGTAATGAAAGCAAAAATAGACCAGAGGGATGGCATCAAGCAGAAATGATCCATATAGCAAAAGAAACAACCCACAGACTGGCAGAATGGATTCGCCAGTCATGAATCAGGTAAGGACCTAATGCCCAAAATAGTCAAGGAAATCAAAGTGGTCAATATCAAAAGAACAAATATTTCTGCTTAAAAGTCAGCAGAGAATTGGAATAGATACTGCTCAAAAGACATACAAATGACCGCCAGACATGGGGGGAAATGCTCACATCTGTATTCATTAGAGAAATTTAAATTAAAGCTACAATGAGATGTCACCTCATACCTATTAGCTTGGCTATAATTAAAAAGACAAACAATCCACTGAAGTTCATAAAGCCATTAGTGGATTTTGACAATCAGTTTTTTGTAAGCCATGAGATACATATTACTGTGATGTTTCTTCTGTGTATGTGACAGAAAGTTGTTTAAATCATTACATAAATAAAATCATCCAAAGAGACATAATCTAGAAAAAAATGTAGTTGTATAGGAACTAGCAAGAGCAAGGAGAGTTAGTCTATATTTTCACACTGGCTTCATCACTCAAAACCATAAAATTGTTCACTGGCCAAAAAAGAAAGTGACTAATTTTAGCTCTGATAAAGGGGAAAGACATTGATTTCATTTTGGTGGAAATGTAAAATTTTATAGGCCACTTTGGAAATTTCTCTCTGAGTACATATGGGAAATAAAGAAACATGTTGTTTTTTCTGATATAATCTTTACATATGATTTTAATATGTATTAAAATACATATATGTGTTATGTGCAATATATAAGCTATAGTGTTATGTACCAGTACAGAAACCCATATGAAAAAGTATGTTCATTAAAATATTTTTTTAGTAAAATCTAAATTGGATGAATATTTAGTTCAAAATAAAAATTTAGTTCAAACTTTAGTTGATAATGTAGTTCAAAATTGTGTTTGAAATACATTTTGCACAAAAAGTGTGTCATCTTGGAATATTATGAGTTTATTTTGAAAAACACTGTTCTAGGGGCTTTCAGCTCTGAAGTTCCTATAACCTCAGGGTAGCTATCTATCTTCTTTCTTTTCCATTTTCTCCACAAATAAACCATTTTTCGTTATACAAAAAATGAAAGAAAGGCAGAAAAAAGAAAGAAAGAAAAACATTATTCTCAAGAATTGCTGAAGTCCTAGACTTTAAGTGTTCTCACTTAAAGAGTAATACGAGGTAGCATACATACTAACTGCTGTGATACAGCTATTCCATGATGTGTACGTATTTCAAAACAACATGCTAGGCACAAAACCATATCTAACTTTTTGTCTATTTTAAATTGAATGCTTTCCCATCTTAAAAATTCATTGCTGGCCAGGAATAAAGTTGATAAGGATTTTTTAAGTGGAACAATATAAATTAACTAGGCAGGGCGGCACACGTCTGCAATTTCCAGCTACTCTGGAGGGTGGGGCAGGAGGATAGAAGGTTCCAAGCTGGCCTAGGGAGCTTAGTACCTGTGTCAAATTAAAAAACAAGAAAGAATGTAGCTCAATAGAAGAGCATATCCTGCCCTAGGACTATCTCCAGTGAGGGAAAGGAGGGTGAATACGTGGTGGATCTTGTATAATACAAGTTTTAAAAAACAAACACCAGGCAAAATATGTACATACACATATGTTTTAATGGATGTTACATATGTAGCAATGAAGAAAAATAAACATGCACAGCAGCGAAGTGTGCTAAGATTTGGACACACTAGGACATGACCTCAAACACTGTAATAAAAATGGGAAACAACCCTTTCAACTTAATACATCACTTCTGTGCAATTTCCATCTTGAACAAAGCATATCAGCGCTTTCATTCACCATCTGGGTCCATTAGCACCGTGGCCAGTTATGCTAGAGGATGCAGGCACCCTCTTTTGTGACAGGCGTTTGGACAGTAGCAGGGACTCCCAGATGAACATTTTGAGGTCCATATTATGTGCAGATGAAAGACAAAGAGGCAAACGCTGCAAGTTCAGCAGTTTGCTCAGAACCCTCCATCCTGGAGGATTAAGACAGGCACAGAAATGTGTCAGACCTGGTGTCTGTCCTTACAAAACACTGTAAGTGAAGCTTGAGGGTATTTTTATCTTAGCATTTCATTTATACCAACAAATAAAATTGTCATTTCATCTCAGAAGTACCCTTTCTTGAGGAAAGCCCAGCTGCTTGTTCATTCAGAATGTCTTTCAAATATGCTATTTTGTTTTCTCTGTGAGTGGCTTCAGGTTAAAAAAAAAAATATGTTCATTGATGGAGAGGGGTACAAGGCATGAATGAGAGATTGGAAGGAAAATGGTTAGGCAGCTCTTCTCTTCTGGCATTTAAAATACATAGAAATATCTACTTCAAAAGCCAAATATATCTAAATTTAAATAAGTCACCTCTTAACATATTAATCACCTAAAAAGATTTTTTTTCTTTTTGACACAGGGTCTCACTGTGCAGTTCAGGCCGGCCTTGAGCTCACTTTGTAGCCCAGGCTGGTCTCGAACTTACAACAATCCTCCTGCCTCAGCCTCCTGAGCGCTGGGATTACAGGCATGTTCAACCATGCCTGGCATACCTAAAAGAATCTTGAGAATAAATATCATGTCTTTAACAGTATTTTGCTTTGAAATAGTTCATTTCCTCACTCTAGAGACAGATGTAGTCCTACTTAATAATTCATGCTTTTCTCTGGCTTGCTGGGGAGTTCTATGCAGATAATTGGAAAGGGGCTCTAAATATTTTGCTCAGTTTCGATGGCTTATTATTATATTACTTGGTCTACAGACCCAAGATCTTCTAGTTACTTTGTTACTAGTCCATGAATTTCATATAAGTTATTGTTTTAGAAAAACTCAAATAAGTACCTCACGTAAATACTACAAACTTCCTGAAGATTTGTAGGTTTCTGGACAGAACGCTCTGGAGTTTATTTGCCAAATCCTCAATTCAGAGTAATTACCCCTGGGGTGGGGATACAGCTCAGTGGAATAAGCGCTTGCCTAGCAAGTGCAGGGTCCTGAGTTCGATCCCCAGTACCACAAAAAAAAAAAAACAAAAACGTAAGTGCTGACCAGAGTAATTACCCCTTCTTCCTGAAATATGTATTCATTCTAGATAGTTTAGTTATTCATTTTAAATCATTATACATTTATTGAGTACTTATTACATGTCAGGTACTGTTAAATATACTGAGAACAAGTCAATAATTGACTGACGCCTCACTGTGGTGTATCTCATGGTGCACAGAGAACAGGAGTAATAAGGTTAATTATAATCCATTGTGATAAGACACAAAACAAATTCATATAAACAATGAGGGGACGTGTAATCTGCCCCAGAGGAGGGAGTCTGGGAGGCCTCATAGAAATGGCGCATTTTCAAGGGCATTGAGTTAGTCCAATAATAATTGGACTAGTGGATGCCTGAGTGAGTGAGTGGATGTGTGAAATGTCATTTGATGCAATATGTGAGGAATAATCAGGAGCACCTTCCATGTCTAGGCAGACTAGGGAACAGTTTCTCCAACAAACGGTTCAGCATTTGCAGAAATGAGAATGCTTACAAAACCTCATTAGCTTCAGGAAGGACAATGTCAGATTACCTGAGCAGAAGAAGATTCCCCCTAAGGAAGATGCAAGGAAACGCAGTGGAAAGTCATGTTTAGATGACCATGTGATGTGTCATTGTTAAGAAGTTTGCACTTCATTCTGCTAGAAATGGAAAGTCAAGGTAGATGTTCTCAAGAAGGAAATACCAAGCACTCTAATGTATTGCTTGAGCATCGAGAATATGCCAAGTGCAGTGGTAGACTCACCATTCACAGGTGTGAAGAAACCAGCAAGAATTCCTGCTTTCATGCAGCTTATAATCTAATGGGAAGTAACAAACAACAAACAAAGTAGAGGAAAAATGTACACTACATGTAAGGTTGGTTAGTGCTGAAGAGGAACAGAACAAAGTGACAGAATGTGATGAAACTGGAGATTTAGAATAATTCCTCTGGATCATTAGAACAGATTCAAGAAAGGTTAGCAATAAGGCTAAAAGCCCACATCCTGTTAAAACATTCATGGTAGATGTGATAAATCTAGGAACTAAATTATGCAGTGAAAATAACGAGCAGGTGGACTTGGGACTTCACTGAGGATGTAGCATATATTGGGCTGAAAAAATTAAGAATAAGAATTATGCTGAGTTTTGCCATCAGAGCCTGAGTCATCATTAGGAGAGGAAAAATACTTAGGTTTTAGTTTTATAATTTCATTAGAGTCATGTGTTGTTTGATTTCTCTTAGATACAAAAAAGGATGCTGTCTCCATTTTTTACAACAAGGAAGAATAATATATCCCATTGTCTTAGATAATTCAGTGTAGCCAACAATACCAGACCACCTGGGAAATGCTTTTTGGCATCTGAACAGTCATCCAATGATTTTAATGAGTCATCTTTGAAGTAAGCATTTGCAATGGGTACCTTTTCTCTAATTACACTGCCAACCCTGTAGTTAGAGATGTAGGCCACCAGAAGACACATTCTTCATCATTTCTCAGTTCTATAAGCCAAGAGAAGCACTGAAATCTGCTAGGTACTAGAGTGGACTCAGGAGCAAAACTTCTTCGATACAAATTCTGATCCACCCATAACTATCTGGTAATCTCGGGCAAGTCACTAATTGTCGCCTTTTCTCTCTAGAAATAGAGGTAATGACAGTATCTTTTGCACAGACTTCTTGTGTAGATTAAAGTAGGCAATTCACATAAAGTTCAGGTCACTATGGCTCAGCCTAAGTTTACCCGTGAATAATAACAGGTGTTCCATTTGTTAACATCTCTCTGAATAGATGTCTGGTGAATGCATTCTGAGGTGCAGTGTACATCACTGGGGGCAGGTTTCCTCTCACCGGGACGAGACTGTGATGCTTTGGACACATTGCACTCCACTCCTGAGTGCTGTTCTCCAAGTCTCCTTGGTGACTCTCACTGCTCCTAACCACCTGTGTCATCTGGCACAGTTGCCTGTTGCTGCAGTCCTGGCTGCAGCGCTGACAACAACTCTATCCATGCGTAGGCGAGCTGTGGAGACAGATGGTTTCTCAGTACAGGGGAGGGACTGTCAGTCATGAGGAAGAGGGCAAACCATGAGGTTACAGTGTGGATCAAGAGCATTCCTTAAGTGAGTCCAGCACTGGAGGCTAAAAAGGACTAACTCCATATAGACTTGTTTTCAGAAATTTCCTATCCCCAACTGAAAGAATGCTGAATTTTCTTTTAAAAAAAGAATGGGAGGCAAATGAACAACCGGACATGGATAGCTTTTTTGTTGCAACTCTCTTCTGTCCATTATTCACTTTGGGCCAATGATTACTGAATAAAAATGTCGTTTCTAATGCAAAAGTCCTCTCCATCTTGGGGCCAGCCCTAACAGCAATTATTTGCAGCTAGAGGGCAGACAGTTATTTCTTTCATGTGAGAGCAACCCAGAAAAGGGGTACAGAGTGGCAGAGGACCAAGTCATCTGGGAAGGAAGCCCCAATATTTGTTAGAATTCTGGGAGCTATGACTGATTGCAGCAGTGATCATGTATTCTTCAGGGAAAGAGTAGTTTTGGTAATAGTGGAAATAACAAATATTTTTATTCCTTTTGTACCAAAAGAGGCCTATGTTTGTCAGTTTTCTGTTACTGGAACAAGTATCTGAGACAGATCAACTTAAAAAGAGGAAAGATTTATTTTGGCTCACAGCATTGGAGGTTTCAGTCCAGGGCTGATCGGCTCCATTGCTGTGGCCCTGTGGTGGCCCAGTATGGATGGTGGGAGTATGTGATAGAAGTATATTCAGCTCAGAGTCTGGTGAAAACAAGATGAAGAAAGCATGATCATGGTCACAACAGTCCCTCCAAGGGTCTGCCTCCTACTTCTCACCCTCCGCTCAATTCTAAAGGATTCCCACTTCCCAAAAGCAGCATATACAGGAGGCCAAGCCTATTCATATCTGAGCCTTTGAGAACATTTAAGATTGAAACTACAGCATGATATTTTTGTTGGATTTCCTTTTATTTTGACTATATATTTTATGTGACACTTTTCTGTATTAGTTCTGGGAATAAGGGAAAGAGAAAATTCAAAGAATTCTAAGGACCTCTACTTAATGTCGTATATAGCATCACAGGTGGGAAGCTTCACCCTATTGCTGGCTATTTTGTAGCAGAATGAGAGAATGAAAGTTATGTTTACATGAGAGAACAATAAGGCACTCACTTCCCTAAGAATATTTTCTTCTTTTCAGAGGAGGTTTCTCACTTGCTGGTTATCTTGCTGCTGATCATCGTGCTCTGGAATTTTAAAGTAGAGTGGTTTTCTGGAGAACAAGACAGGTATCTTGGATAGAACCCAATTATCCAAGAATCACAGTGTTTTCTCAGAGTTGAGCTATCTTATCTTCACTTGAGTTTTATTTATCTTTACTTTGACTTTTAGCAATTATCTTCTCTTTTATACAGATGCTGCTTTTCTTACCATGTGTGTGTATTTCCTTACATGCATGGACCCAAACACGCATCAGCACACACATATAAGCAGAGTAGGGGAACAGTAGCACAGAAAAATACATTTGGCATGCATGGGACACATGGGTTAATACATACTCTGACCCTCTGCCAAAGCCAAAAAGCAATCACTAAAGCTGTCCTAGTAAAGACTAAAGTTCTTCAGCACTATACAGCATCACAGGTAAAGGAAAACACAAGAATAGGTCAACTTGAAGGTATTTACATGAGCTTCAGGATACATTTCATCTGCCTTGAAAGATATTACAGATAAAATCCTAAAATATAATCCTGCTGGATTTAGGACTGTTTTCTTCCCCATGCAAGATGATAGAAAGCAATCAGACCCGTGTAACAGAGCCTCAAGGCGAGATGAGGCAAATGAAAGAGTCAAATTTGAGGCAATGGAAACTGGTAAGGAAGAGGCAAAAGGAAAGAAGCCAGTGCTTTATTGATCTTGGGACTCCCTGCAGCACTTTCCAAATCAATAGAACAAACTGAGGCCTCAGCAATTCCTTTTCCTGTGTTTATAAATGTTCAGGCCCTAGGGCAAGATTCTGGCGGTATTACTAGTGCAGCTTTGACAGAAAGGACAAAATGAAATACATTTAGATGTTGGCAAAAGTACCGACGTGATGCCTCTCAAAGATTCTGAGGATAAATTTGTCCAAGCCCAGTGCTCCTGGCTGCTGTAGCCCTGTGCTAGCCCCTCCTGTGTTGTAAATTATCTGATGGCTCAGGGCTGCGAAGGTTGTGGGAGAATTCCAAAGACTCCCAAGCTCTAATTCTCGGCAAATGATTAGATTGTAGTTTCAAGGTGACAGAAAGCAGCACAAGTAACTCTTTGTTTGGATTTTTTTTTCTGAAGAATTAAGTCCAAATTCTGTAACAATTATATTAAAACATTACAATACTGGTTTCAGAAAATTATATCTAGTGGCCCCATTTTCGGTGCCTCCCTTCCAGTTCTGTTATGCACCATCTCAAGACTTTTGAAACGGTGGAGCACTGCATACCATTTGCTCCCGGATAACCTTTGTAAGTTCATCTCTCATGCAAGCCTTTCCCTCGCTGGTAGACAGATGCGTCATGGAGAAGTTGGCAGGGTTCAATCGATAACTGAAGCAATGCAGGAACGACACCAGTGTGAATACTGCTGGCTTAGATATTTCCTGTTTTTTTCAGAAGGAACAAGTACCCACTATTCCTGTCATTTTAAAGGGAAGAAACAAGGACCATTATTTCCTTGGCTTAATATTAATATTAAATGGATGCCCACAAAATATTGTCAATGAGAATCTGTGTTTAAAGTGATAATATATTCCAGAATGCTTGGCCCAGAGTTTCTGAAGAAACAGCTCTTAAAATAATTAGTTTATGCCAATAGTTTTGAATATGCTCAAGTCTTAAGATTGGGAGTGGAGGGAGCCTAGTGCATTGTCTACCATGTCTTTATTGCGGTTACCGACAAATTAATTCATGGAGAAAGTAGTTCTCCCCTGCAGCATTTTCTCTGGTTGGACAGGGAGCACAGACAGCTCACTGTTGAGCGGAAGTGGGAAAGGAAGGGTACTTATCAATGCTCAGCCCGCTGGGGGACAGCCTCCGTCACACGTCAATGTTATTTTAATAGTTCTCAACACCCCCACCAGATGGTGTTTTTTTCCAATAAGGGACTTTTGCTTTTGCTGTAGTTAGTAAAACACCCTGAAGGATGGTCAAAAAAGACTAAATTTGCCAGATAAAGACTATCATGTAAAATTAAGTCATCATTTTAAAGTTGAAACAAAGTTGTGAGTCAGTTGGTTTGTATTTATTTGGTTTTATTTCTTTTAGAATAAACATTTCCTTGGAGATAAGCAGCTAAAAACATCCAAGTCAGATATGTTTGTTTGTTGTGATACTGTTGGGTAGTTCAAAGATGGCTAGCAGGGAATATACAATCAAATAAGCAGAAAATCTACTTCTCCTTACTGGACAATCCAAAGACATGGCCAAAGAATAGTAAAGGACTGTTTGCTAGGTGACCTAGGATGTGCTTGAGAGCCTTGCTACCCAAACTATCACCCATAAGCTCCTAGCTCAGCATCACTAGAAATCTTGCTACAAATGCAGGATCTTAGGGTTTTCCTCAGACCTACTGAATCAGAAACTACATCTTAACTAGATCCCCAAGTTTTATTTAAATAGTCAATCTATGAGAATTTAACTTGATAGTTACTGTTGTATCTAAGAACAAAAGTGTTCATCCTCACAAAAATGTTTAATGGGATATCTGATGGGAGAGAAAGAGGAAGAACACACATTTCTAGTTTAATTTATGACAGTAGTAGGCAGCTTTTTGGCTTCCTGTTATCTAACTTTGCCAAATCTTCAGAGTAGCTATTAGCAGCTAATACTATAAGCATGCAGCTGATATAAACAATTACTTCTCTATTGTGTATAAACACTGAGCTGTACACACAGAACCTGAGAATCTCTCTACATTATCACAGAAATTCAAGTCAGCTGAAGACTTTAGTCAGTATCTGTAACTGATGCAGAGACAAGAAATTACAGGAAAAATAAGACAAAGAAACAAGTGGTACAGGTATAACTCCTTTTCTAATATGGCTAAAAGAGTCACCATTTCTTTGTGGAGTAGAGTCTACAAGTGAACATCAATAGTATATTTTAAATGAAAATGAATGGGTACTTATGAGAGCAGCTACTCTATGCTGAGTTCAATGGTAGGTTCTAGAATATGTTGCTTTTATTTTCATTTTAAGTCTCACAGCGAGTCAAATGAAGAATGAATTTTCATTTCCAATTCACTAATGAGGAAATTGAGGTTCATGAAGGATAAAATCATTGTCCTAATGATTTTAAGCTAATAAGTAGAAGAGTTGGGATTTCGAATTAGTTTCATGTGACATAGCTGGCTTTCCCAATCAAACTATGCTGCCAAGCTTGGTTATTGCAAAGTAAGTTCAATATTTAGTGAAATACACGTTTATTATAGACTTCTGATGTATTCTAAACCAAACCACTCCTTTGTCTTTATATAGCCTCGGATTAAAAGAAACTCTATATATTGTTGATGATAGATGTCTTAACTGGGAAAGCTACCAATGACAAGTTCTGCAAAAGTTCCAGCGCTCTCCATGGGCAGACCAGGATGATGATACCTGTTAGCTTTCTGCCTGAATCAGATTCTTTCATTACAAAAATATTATCTACAGTATAATTTCAAGGACTCATTATAATTAATTGCTTCAGTGAATTGTCAGAGGAATGATTTCAAAAAGAGAAGGTGGAATACCTACAGATGATTGGCATGTGTAGCTGATGTAGACAGTCTTGGCCCAGGAAATAGTCAATAATTCAAAGGTGCTGAAAAAAATTATTACATACGTGTGTTAGTGTGATATCCTGAGTTTTGGAGTGTTATGTGTGATACGGCATGACAGCCATAAGTGGACAGCAAAGGAGCTCTCCGCCTTCTACTTTCACTTCTACTAGAGTGGTTCAGCTTTCATTAACTTATTAAGGTTGTTTCTGTTGTTTTTTAAAAAGCTCAAGAACTGTATTATAGATGAAACTCCTCTTTTCATGGATGAGAAAACTGAGAACAATTCAGGGTACATGACAACTTTATGTGCACCTGCTGTATGCCAGCCATTGCTTCAGAGATTCTCACAGATGTCATTTCTTTGCTTATTCAGAGACTAAATGTCAGTCTGATAGAGACATGTTAACTTGCCAGCATTACTCACATAGTAAAGGCAAAATGAAGGCCAGACCCAGATTATTAGCCAAAAATTTCTATGCTTTTCTCAAAATACTGTACCTTATTTTTAACATAAAGATGTGTCTCATCTTAGTCCTAGATTGGCTAAACAAGGTCTGTTTTCATAGTCTGGTACTTCTACATAAAGTTGGCAATACTAATGAACAATCCACAGGTTACACATGCTAATTTGCTTTTCGTATCTTAAATGTAGATGACACTTTGAGTCATATTTGCCTGTTTTCCCTTCTGCTGGACAAGAACACCAATTAGGAAGATGCTTAGTCGATATTTAGGCTGCTGCTTTGAATATAGAATGTAGTTTTCTCTCACCCATTTTGTAAAGCTATGCTTTGAGATATATACTATGGGATAGGAAATTTCTACTATTTATAAGGACCTTACTGCATGGTAAAATGGGTAATAAAAAGTACCTTATCTCCTGTGTATAGTTAAGATATCACATGCTAGCAAAGCTACTTTGCTCATTCACTTCATCTGTAGGAAATAAAATATCCTCTAAAAATGTTTTAAATGCGGTCTTAAATTTGACCCATAAACTTAATCCAGTGTGGGAGGTTATTTTCCTCACACTCCATTTTCTCATGATTTTTCTATTTTACTAAAATAACAGTATCAAGGCAAGAAGATGTGGTACAGAGAGAACATATCTCACTTGCTTAGCGTTTGAGATGATAGTTATTAAATTCTGAGGTACAGGTTAATGAAGACATGTGATCCACTGAAAGCCATAGTATGAGTAGTGACCAAATGAATTTATAATCTAGTAAATTCCTGGCATATTTCCCTGGCATATTTTAGCAGTGCCTTGAAGTTAAAAGGTGTACAATGTTGACAAATGAAAGACAGAGGGGGAAAAGGAAGAAATGGAGGGAGAGGGAAGAAGGACAGAGAGGGAGAAGGAGAAGGGCAGAGAGAGAGAGAGAGAGAGAGAGAGAGAGAGAGAGAGAGAGAGAGAGAGAGAGAGAGAGAGAAAGGTCTTTGCTAAACAAAATATGGAGAATTAGAATTCCTGTCTTCCAAGTTTTAGATGATTGAGCAACTGCTTAACACCACCACCAGCAGCCAAATGTCTGAGTGATTTAACTAATTTCTAACTGCTCAATCTCCCAGATTTCAACATAGAGTATATTTATATTATATAATATATTTATATTATATTAAAGTATATTTGAGAGTTAGTAGGCTTCACCCTCCACCATGGTAATGATCATGACAATCAGTCAATGAGATTTGGAAAGTAAGCAAAGACTAATTCTTCCTGTCCTGAAAAATAACCCAACCCAGGCTCAGCAAATAAAATTCTAATTTGACCTTTTTCTCTGATGACAGTGATAAACCACGCTCAATCCATTGCTGCATCCAGTGGTGGCCATAGTCACTATTTCAAAGAAGAAAATTTTAAATATTGTGAAGATAAAATAATTTTCCTTGACATAATTTTTATTCCAATTATCAAAGGAGGAAAACTCTACAGAGAGTAAATGCAGTAGTAATATTTAGCTATTAAAATTGTCGATTCAAATTTTATAAATTCGCCAACATTTGTTTCGAAGTGCTGTTGTTGCAAGTGGCTGGTATTTCCTGACTGAAGTACCGGTTTTTTGAGGGCTTCCATTCACTTCCAAGCCATTAGAGAAGTAGAGAAATATGCAATACTCCAGTAGGAAGGGACATTTAAGGTCATCTAACCCACAGATCCAGATATCACAGCTGGCTGGAGTTTGGAGAAGTTAAGTAACTTGCTTTTGAGGAGCAAATAAGGAACCCTCAAACTCCTCTTTCAGTTCCTTTTCTGTCTCTATGTTTTTTTTAATCCTTATTATAGGAGAAGTGAAACTTTATAGAAGGCTAACATCAGAAGAAATGTCAATGACTATCTACTATTTTCTCTTGTTCATTGAATAGTATCAAGCTTTGCTCAAGTGTCTCCATTGATAATTAAATAATTATCAAAATATCCTAGTGTAGTTTTTACTTATCTATTAAATAATTTTAAAGAACTTTCTGCTTGTTAAGTATAAGAACATTACAAAAGCAATGACTGATCCATTGCTAAGTCATGTTTAACACTCTGAATAAAATTAAAGAAAAGATTGAATAGAAGTAGTAAACATTATGATTAATATTATAGTAAAGGAAAATACAGTTAGGCAGCAAGGGTTTAGTACCGCATTAAAAAAATACTTTCCAATTTGGAAGAGTTGATTTACATCCCTAAAGTATGACCTGGGCCCTAGGAAAAAATGGGTTAGATTAATAGGATTATTTAATTTCCCAATTTTTTCTTATAACTATTCAATTTACTAGTTTCTCTTTCTTTCCTAGTTGAGCTAGGGAAAAAGAACTTGCCATTGCAATAGATCAATATTTAATTTTTGAAAGTTAAATTTTTTTCCAAAAGAGACTTGAGCTCTTAGAGGGAGAAGCATAATGATATATCATGAAAAATATTATAACGATCCTAGCACATTTTCTATGTGAAATTTCAACAGAATCCATCAATTATAGCAAATGACCAATAAAAATGCTCAATCAAAAACTCATTTTAAGATACATTGTTAATGAACTGTATATAATGATGCTTAATCAAAATCTGACATGATTGCAAGAGAGAAAAGTTCCACAGGACCTCAGGAGCACTATTGTTCTGAACAAAAGATAACAATAAAGCTGTATAATTAATAGCCTGCAGTCATGTTGCACTCTCTAGGGAAACTCAATTTTATAACAAACTCCATTATTTTCCCAAACACAGGAATTGTGTTGCATAATGCCACTAATGCCACCAGCAAGGAAGCATCATTTTTCAGGTTGGTTTTATCTGACATAGAGAATATTGTTGTCATTCCACACTAAAGTATTGCGAAGATGCAAGATTAGTGAATTAGGATGTTGACCTCAACGATGGGGAAGAGGAACAGAGTTTGCCTCTACTTTCAACCTTCACAATGTGAAAATGACATACTATTTAAATATATATTTCAAGCTGGGCATGGTAGTACATGCCCATAACGCCAGCACTCTGGAAGCTGAGGGAGAAGGATTGCCACAAGTTTGAGGCCAACGTGGGCTATACGAGTAATTTCAAGGGCAGCTTAAATTACAGAATGAACCCCTCTCTCAAAAATCATTTCTAAATTAGAATATATATATATATATATATATATATATATATATATTTACACACATATTTAAAAAGCATATCTGTATCAAATACACTTACACAGAACATTTTTATGGGTGACAATGCAATAACGATTGATAATAAAGAGTACTCAAGATCCTGAAATAGAATCCTCAAGGTGCAAATGAAAATATTCATGGAAGTTTAGAGTGAGAAATATAGATTATTAAAGCCAGTTTTTAAAATCAAATATTTACCTGATGAACTGTATCAAACAGTACATTAATTTAGCTAATCAGCAATCCTCAGCATTTAGCATATTTATTCATAGTATCACTCTGCAGTGTCTATTCATGCACCCTATATACAGAGCCCAAAAATATAATTCCATTCCAATTTACTGACAGAAAAATAAAACATTAGGGGATATTTACTCAGAATACATCAGGAGGCAGGCAGTTCACTATGACGGGATCAATGGAATCAGTGTCACATTATTCAACTGTTAAAAATATGGGCCAAGGTCATGGGCTCAAAACTTGTTATTTAGCCGAAGTGTGCATACTCAGTAGGAAAAACCTATCTCTGAGCACACAAACTAACATATGCTTTTGTCTATTTCCACAGTCTAGACTCACTACTAAGGACATGCTAATGTATATTTTCAGGCTAATCATTATAATCAGAGTCCTGTCGGAGTCAGTAATCAGCAATTCTTCATCTAAGTCAGACAGCCCCTTCACCCATCCGGCAGGAAAAGAGCCAAAAAATGGACAAATGTTTTGATTTCCCATTAAGCTTCACAAGCCATGTGGTTGCTCTCAATCTCAGAATGATTAGTCATGAAAACTTTAACACTGGGTATAAGTGAGCATACATTCGGGCAGATCCAACATTGAGCACAGAGCAAGGGACAAAGGCAACGCCAATAACTCAGAATTGTCTGAACAAAGCACAACAAGCTAACAAAAAACAAAGAAATAAAGGTGAACCTGAATTCCTTCAAAGACATCTTGATACACAAATGCATCCTATGTAGATATCTATCAAGGAAAGTGAGACTCCAACATAGGTGGGCAGCTAGAGTCCAAACACTGATGATGGCAGATAAATTATGGTCAGAGCACCTTAAGACCAACATATCAAGCAAAGTAAATCAGACATACAAGCTTGTACATATATGGTTTCCCTTTATGAAAAATAGGGGAGAGAGAAAAGAGAAAGAAATAAAAATAATTATGTTTCTAAGTATGTTTCTGTGGTCAAGTTCTCATTCCACTCCAATGTGGTATGAGGGTTCATTTTGCAGGATTCACATTTCTTTGCATACACTGAGGTCTTTGTTGCCATTATGCATGTGGTGTATTTGGAAAGAGAAGAAAAGGCAATAAATTCCAGGAGTGGGAAAGTCTATAGGGAGGGAGAGTGGCTCGGTGGTTGACTAAACTTGGTGGGGAGGGATTGGGAGATGATGGCTAGTGGACAGGGTTTTGATCTGGGATAACAAAATGACCTAAGTTTGATTATGATTACAGCTGTCCAACACGATTAATGTACTAGAATCTATTGAATCTTGAATTTTTAATTTATGGATCATGCGGCATGCAAATTTTTAGTTCAATAAAACTGCTTTGTTAATTAAAAAAAATTATGATCAGCACTAGAAAAATGGTGGCATGCCAAAACTCTACAAGATAAGAGGATCAAACAAATCCCTCCTGCTGCATAGAAACTTTTAATGAGCATTTCATTACTTGTGATGAGTCCTACTTAGAAGAGGCCACTCTGAGTCTACCTATAAGGAACTGGCTAACAACCCCTGCAGGATCTCTGTTTTAGTCCAATTTGTGTGGGTAAACAAAATACGTGCAACTCAGTGATTTATAGAAAGATTAAATTTGTTCTTCTCACAGATCTTAAGAAGATATCCAAGACCAAAGCACCAGCAGACTTGGTTGTCTGGCAAGGGATGTTTCCTGCTTTCAAGACTGCACATTATTCTGCATCCCATGGAGAGGAATTGAATGTTGTCCCCTCACGTGGTGAAAAGTAGAATAAAGAAAGGGATAACTTCCTTCATCAAGCCCCTTTGTAGTCACCTAATCCCATTTCTGAGGAAGTGTCTCAGGTCTAACTGACCCCTTAAAGGCCTCATCACGTTGGCAATACCTGAAGTTTGGAGTGAAAACTCTCAAACCACAGTAAGCTCTGCGTCTCCTTCAGGCACCAACTAAATGAGAGTGTGCTCAAGTTTTAATATGTCTCATCTTGTCCACAGGGTGAAGCTGTTGGGAGACAGAAATAATACCAGTAATGCAAACATGGAATTTTAACATATTAAAAGGTGTAAAGAGTGCCCTAGAGATTATAGAAAGTAAATGTATGGAATAAGTCCCATACCTAGAGAATGCTCAAGGAAAAAATAAACTTAAAAGTATCTATATCACCCCTTCCCTACCACAAATGAGACTTACACTTTTTGGAGAGTGTATAGTTATGATAGATTGGACAAAAGTGCAGTTCACTGAGGTGCCACAGCGTGGGAATGCGAAGCAGGAAACAACTTGTTGGATGCCAGGGAAACTCGCCTGGGTTGGCACTATCGGGTCCCACACACACACTGTGCAGAAAGACGCCCACTTGGTCGCTAGCAAAACTCACTGTGTAGGTGCTGGTGAGAGTGGTAGTAAGACTTGCTGGAGAATGCGTACAATGAGATTTCCTGCATGAAAGGTGCTTGCTGCCATCACCGAGGCCAGGAGAAAGGCAACAGAACGGTATCATGCAGAATTCCTCCAGCATCCTCTACCAGTTAAGCTTTACATGGAGATGGCTGGCAAAGGAGAAATTTCTATAGGATCCAGATTCAGTATCAAAATATAGTTCAAGAAATAGTGAGTTTGTATTGACAACAAAGTATACTGTTAACAGGAATATGGTAGTAATGGATTTCAAAGATAAAATTCCAAGTCTCGTCTCCTAAATCACATCTTTTCTAATTTTCAGTTACTAGAGTTATCTCCATTGAAGACACAGATAGCCCACTTCATGGGCATCCTATGACTTTCAGAATAGAAACCAAAAACATTGCATGAATCAGGAAACAACAGAGAAATTAGTTGGTGCTCATGATTTGATGATAAGAAATTACTCTGGAAGATGTCATCCCATGGGCAGAATGGAGATACCACATCTCAGAGTGTTAGAGTTTGGATCTAGAATGTACCCCAAAGGCTCATGGGTTGAAGACTTGGTTGAAGTTTTGGCAATAGTGTTTAGAGTAAGGATCTGGGGATGGATTGGATCTTGAGCACTCTGTATTCACCAGTGCATTAACCCATTGGTAGGTTCACAACAACTATATTGGGGATTGATGGAAAATTAGAGGGTAAGACCTAGTTGAAGAAAGCAGCCCATGAGGTTGTGCCCTTGGTGACCACAACTTTATTTTTCCCCAACTTTCCAGCATGTTTCTGCCTCACCATAGGCCTATAAGCAAGGAGCCAGCTGACCATGGACTGAAAGCTCTAAAACTGTAAGTCAGAATAAATCTTCCTTCTTAAGTAGTTATCCTCAGATATTTTCCCAGAGTTACGTGAAGTTGAAAATTATGCAGAGCTAGTACTAAGGACAGCACTTGCAGGACACAGGACAGACTATCTGTGTCCATTTTACACAACCTTGTAACAATATGATTGCCAGTTTTCACATTGTCTCCCAGGGACTGATGCTTGTGTGGGGAATCAATTTACTGCCTTAATTGTAAAATAACCACCTAATAACTGAGAAACAAAGAGTTAGAATATATGAAAAGATGCAGAACTTGTTTCCCAGTCCTGAATTTTAATAACATTAGAGTAAATGACCAGATAATTGGACAAAGAAATTTGACATTAAGGGTCAAAATAAGGCAGGCATATTAGCCATACTGGCACAGTACTTGAGTGTATAA
This sequence comes from Dinomys branickii, assembly GCA_004027595.1. Lineage (NCBI taxonomy): Eukaryota > Metazoa > Chordata > Mammalia > Rodentia > Dinomyidae > Dinomys > Dinomys branickii. The sequence continues at coordinate 48,414 of PVLD010006023.1, read as the reverse complement.
ATTAATTAATTGGTAATGAGTTTTAAGCAAAGATAAGACCACTAGAAATGAGAACTATCACTGGTGTCAGATTGAGAGACATTCAATATTTGTCAGCATTGGTTCATATAATGCAAAACTCATGTGTGACTAAGCATAATACAAATTGACAAAAGCTTATGTTTAAAATAAAGAATCAGCCAAGGCTTTATTTCAAACCACCCAAGCAAAGCAACACCAAAGTGGATAACATGGACTGCCAGGGCCCATCTGAGCAATTATAGACTTGAAGATTCAAATCCACCCATCTTCCTCCTTCAGCCTAGGCTCCTCTTCTGGAACAGTATTGTAAATCTTCTGGAACATTCACTGGAGCCTGAATAACTCATCATTGAGACAAGGGGCTGCTGGGGGGAAGGGGGATGTTTGTGGTTTAGAGTCAACACAAGCACCTGTGAACAGCTAGAGGCATTGTCAAAAAGGTGAGAAATATCTAGGAAAGATGAGAAAGAGACAAAGATAGAACAAATAATGCAGTGAGTAGCAAATGGAAGCTTTCTAGAGGACACAGCCCCAAAACTTTAAGAAACTTGAATAAAAATCATCTGGGATCTTTTAAAAATGCACATTCTGTTTAAGTAGATCTGGGTCAACCAGAGATTCTGCATTTCTAACAGGTTTCCAGCAGCAGCAATGGCTTCTGGTTTACATGAGCTCAAAGATTCTGTCTCGATAGGAAAGTGGTCCCAAGCAGAGAGGAGGGCTGATGCCAGGGTCATTTAGAAATGTTTGGAGACATTTTTGCTTGTGATAACTGAGGGATACAATGGATTTAGTGAACAAAGGTTAAGGATGCTGTTGAATTCCCTACAGTGCACAGAACACCCTCTTTATAGCAAAGATTTGTTTTGGCCATAACAATCCATAGTACCGTGGTCGAGGAACTTTACTATAGGAAACTCCTTGGGAGGACTTATCTTTTAAGTGCTTTTTGTTTGGAAAAATGGGTGCTGCCGTGGTAAATGTATTTGGAGGAGAAGCGAACATAGTCTTCAATGCCCTGCCCTTCACAATCTGAAGTACACAGGTCATCTTGTGTGTTGTTTGTTTGGTAGTACAATTGGGATTTACAGAAAGATGGACATCAAAGACATTTCACAGGTAGAAACATTAGCTCAGAGACCAAACAGATAAAACTGCTGATGGTAACACTGAGCTGTGGTGGGGGGAAGACTTTATAAAGCAAAGAGTAACAAATGAGTCTCCAGGTAAATAAAAGTTGCCCACAGGGGAAAGCAATGTGTTAGACTCAAGGATGTGGCTCAAAGGACAGTTCAGGGATTTCCATTTCAAACTTCCCATTTTTGGACGGTTGAAAATTCTCCATTCATGTAAGAAACATGACCTTTTCCCCAACTGTTATGGGTTGTGTCTGTATGTCCTCCCAAATCCTCATGAAGTTATGGGGTGGCTTTTAGAGTTTATGACTGATCTGTGATCCAATGCTGGGACTATAGGTGTGAGAGCTATACCCTAGGGTGGATAGTTTGTATATGTAATGGAGAGAAAGAGGCCATTCCTCCTGCCATTCCTCCCTTCTTGCGCTTGTTGTTTTGCTGTGTACCAGTGCCATGAATTGTAGCCCTCTGCCATGTGCCACTTTGCCTCAGAACCAGCCAAGTGTGCACTGAAACTTCCACAATCTGTAAGCTAAATAAATCTTTCTTTCCTTCATTTTGGGCATTGGGTATTTTGTCTCAGCAACAAGGAAAAAGTAACCAAGACACCAACCTAACAATGAGTCTCAAGGTCTGAGACAAACCCAAATCTAAAGCTCATACAAAGGATGCTCGAAAGATCATACCAGAAGTTAATAAAACTGACATTTAAAAAATATAAAGAATCAAAGAGCTGATTCTGGAGAGCACAGAAAATTCAGGGTCTGCTTCTAGCTGGCACCAGAGCCAGGAGGACCCAGAAGCCACACACCCCATCTGCACTCCCTGGGTCCTCCACAGCACAGGACAACAGAGTTGACAACCAACCAACTGATCTGATCAAAAAGAAGACCAATAATCCCATTGGATAGTCTGCTTCAGGACTGAAGTGATACCTTTCCCAGAGATACAGCTTTTGGAGAGTGAGTAAGAACTACATAGGATTCCCCTGTGAGGCCCGGGCTCAGATCAGGAAGATCACAGGGCCCATATTCTTTTTCAGGAGGCCAGGTTCAGTGGGAGTAAATGTCAGAGGAGGTGGTCATGAAGAAGAAGTCATTTAGTGTCCTGGTATGTTTGAGCACTGGCACTGCTGTTAACATCCAGCAGAAATCAGAATTCTGAATTACTCCAGGTCACTATAAGGAAGGGGGCCTAATTGTCTTCACTAAAATCAGAGTCTTCATTTTGGTGAAAGGCTTTGCAAAAGAGATTTCTATGATTTGTTAATATTCTGTTGACATCGATTCCATTGTGTCACTGAATTTACTACCATAGAAAAAATAATAGAGTAGCGGCTAGCAATTGGTTTTCTCTCTATGCAATTGGTTTTCTCCTTGGATAGCTGGGGGTGGAGGGGTGTTCATAAAGAATTCTGTGTTTCACTCCAAGAGAAAAGGGCACAGGACCAAAGAATTTGCAAACATCAGCACAAAAACACACCAGAAACATGCAAGAAGCAAGCAAAAAAATGCCTCCCCAAACTCCCAGCTCCCCCAAAACATTACAGCAGGCATTGTGGGGGAAGAAATCATAAACTACACAGCAGATATGTCTGAAAAGCTACCAATGTAGGTAAAACAGTTCTACAAGACATCTGGCAAGTTTAAAGAAGATACAACTAATCATTTAGTATTTGTAAAAAAACAAATGATGAGAAAGGAGACACAAATAAACAGCTAATGGAGTTAAAGAAAGATGTAAAACATGGGTTCCTAGCAACAAAAGCAATGAGAGTCTGTACAAAAGTTCCAGACAGAAATCCAGAAGCCTAAAACATGATTATAACTATGGGTAGCAGCAGCAACCAATGTGAAGACAGTGTCAGACCTCGAGGCCAGGGATTTGTTCAGTGATCAACTGATGAGATATACCTTTAAAAAACAAGGGAAGGCAAAAATAGACCCCAAAACTCCTAAGGGACTGAAAGATGTCTAACATAAAAGTAATTGAAACTTAGCAAAAAAGCAGAAGACCAAACAAAGGACATAAAACCCTATTTATAGAAGTAATAGCAGACATGGAAAAAGAATTTAACATATGGATAAGTGAAGCATATAAAACCCCAAATAACCACAATCAGAAAAAACCCACTTCATATCACATAATAATTAAATGACCAGAAATAAAACATAACAGAATCTTAAAGACTGCCAGAGAAAAGCAATAAATGGCCTATGAAAGAAAACCTATGAGAATGACAACAGATTTCTCAATCCAAATATTGAAGTCAAGAAAAGCATGGAATGAAGTTTTTCAAGCTCTTGAAGAAAACATCTTGCAACCCAGACTATTATATCCCAAAAAATTATTTTTCAAAATTGATAGAGACTTAAGAAACTTCTTCGACAAAGAATATAAATTCATGACCATCAAAGTAACAACCCAACATATTTTCAAGGTTATCTGAGAAAGAAGCAATAACACTAATAATACTAAAACACCCAATAAAATGAATACATCAGGGAGAGCCATCAGTTAAATAGAAGGGAAAGAAAGCAAAACAGGAAGAGGAACCTTAGAGGATGACAGGGAAAAATTATTACCTGTCAGTGATGACTATCAATGCAAATGGACTCAGTGCACCAATCAAAAGATGCAGATTAGCAGAACAAATAAATCAAGAAACAAAATCCAACGGTACATTTCATACAAGAAACACATTTAACAAAAAAAAGAAATTCATAGACCAAAAATTCAAGGATGGCCAACAGCATTCCACAAAATGGGAACTTGAAAACAGCAAGAGTTGTTTTTGAAAGTCTGCTTTCAGACAAAGTAAATTTTAATCCAAAGTTCATCAGATAGGTAAAGTAGGAGTACTCATAAAGGCATTCTTGGAAGTTAACATTATCTTTATCTTGAACCCAGACCGGGATCCAAACAAAAAAGGAAAAACTATGGCTCAGTTTCTGTAATGAATATACATATAAAAATCTTTTACTAGATATTCTAAACTACACCATGATCAAGTAGGCTTCATTCCAGCAAAGGAAGGCTGGGCCAATACACACACACATACACACACACACACACACACACACACACACACACGTCAATAAATGTAATTTATCACATAAACAAAAGCAAAGACAAAAATCACATACTCATTTCAATAGAAGCAGAAAAAAACTTTTAAAAATACAATACCCTGAATAAAATAAGCATAGAAAGCTTTTTCTCAATGTGATAAAAGCCATTTATGACCAGTCCCTGGCCAACATCAAAGGGGAAAAACTAATAGATTTTTCTCTAAATCAGGAACAAGACAGGGACGCCCATTATCACTACTCCTGTTCAACATTAGTTTTCAAAACAGCTAGAGAAATTAAGCAAGAGAAAAAAAGAAAAAGGATGTGAATAGGAAATGGCAAAACCAAACTACCATCATTTGCAGATGTCATGATCCTTTATTACAAGACCCCAAAAACTCCAGCAGATTTTTAGAATAATGAAATTCAGCAATGTAGCAAGGTATAAAATAAATTCACAGAAATAAACAGCATTCCTATACATTAACAGTGAACTTAGTTTAAAAAATTTAGGAAAACAATATCATTCACAATAGCCTAAAATGTTAATACTTAAGTATTAACTTAAGGACACTATAGACCTCCACAAGGAAATTAGAATCATAGTAAAAATGGAAAGTGGAGAGGAAATCAGAAGATAGAAAAAAAGAACACTCTTTCTGAATAGGCAGGACCAACATAATCAATATGTCTATCCTTGCAAAACTTATATACAGATTTAATACAATGCAAACCAAAATAGCAATGCTGTTGATTAGAACTGGAGAAAATAATCCTACAACTTATATGGAATTAGAAGAGACCCAGCACAGTGAAAGCAATCCCATGCAACAAAAGCAAAGCAGGTGGCATTACAGTCCCAGAGTCGGAGTTACACTATGAAGCTATTGAGATTAAAACAGCATAGTACTGGCATAAAAACAGGCATATTGGTCAACTGAACAGAATAAAAGAAGCAGAAGCAATCCCAAAGGCATACAGTTATTTGATCTTTGATTAAGGAGCTGAAAACATTCACTGAAAGAAAGCTAGCCTGGCGTTGGGAAAAGTGGAAATCTACACACGGAAGTCGGATTCCAGACCTATGTATCTTACAGTGTATTACACTAAACTGAAAAAACAGATCAAAGTTCTATATATTAAAGCAGACACAATCTTCTGGAATAGAATACACAGAGCTCTTGATGGCACAGGCATAGACGAGGAACTTCTGAAGAAAATCCAATGACACAAGAAATAAACCCAAGAATCAAAAATTTTAATATCAAATTAAAAAGCTTCTGCAAGGCAAAGGAAACAATGAACTGAGTGAAGAAACGATCTATATTATGTGAAAAAGGTTTCCTAGCTAGTGCATAGATCGAGGACTAACATCAAAATCATAAAGAGAACAGATATATATTAGACCCCCCCTCATAAAAGGCCCAATCAAAAAATGGCAACAAAAATGAATACGCATTTCTTAGAAGAAGTACAAATGGCCAATAAATATATTTTTTAAAATACTCATCATCTCTGGCCATCAGAGAAATGCCAATTAAGATAACACTGAGAGAACGTCTTACCCCAGAATGACTATCCCCTCAAAAAACTATAATAAAAGCAAATCCTGAAGAGGATGTGAGCAAAATGGAATCTACTATGTTGTTCATGGGATTTTAAACAAGTACAAGCACTATGGAAATCACCATGGAGATTCCTTAAGAAAACTAAAAATAGAAATTCCATTTGATTCAATTATCTACCTTCTAGGTGTATTCCAAAAAGAGTTAAAATCATATTACAGAGATTCATGCATCCCCATGTTTATAGCAGCACAATACATAATAGCTAGATCTTGAAAACAGAACACAGTTCCCCAACAGATGAGTGGATAAGGAAAATGTGATACTTACACACAGTGCAGTGTTACATTACCATAAAGAATGATAAGCTTGAGGCATTCATAGACAACTGGATTAAACTTGAAAATATACTGCTAAGTGAAATAAATCAGATTCAGAAGATAAAATATCAGGGGTTTCTCTCACATGAGAAACACAATATATATACAAATAAAGAAGAACCAAATTACGTATTTTGCTATCTCAAAAATATTTTAACACATATGCTACTTTATTTGCACTGCTAGTTTATCTTAGATCATTAGAAATAAACTTGTGTGTCATTATCTGCTTTATCTTCTTTTTTATAAGATTCTTTTTGGTTTATGTCATGAACTCTGAGCAATTATTTTGAAACTAAGACACACAGTATATTAACTATTGTTATTCTCTTATTCTTTTTTTTTTTTTTTTTTTGCAGTACTGGGGATCGAACTCAGGACCTTGCACTTGCCAGGCAGGTACTTATTCCACTGAGCTATATCTCCAGCCCTTTATTCTCTTATTCTTTAGTTATAAAATTTTATTTTATTTTAATTAAAATATAAGAACTAATTCTTTAAAAAATAGAGAGACCCTTAACCAATATCACCAAAAAGGGGAAAAAAGGTTTAAATCAATGCAATTAGGAAGAAAAAAACAGAGCAAACATTACTGAAGTTCAGATTAGTAGCAACTACCTCAAAAACCTGTATTCCAATAGCTTTTAGAATCTACAAGAAATGGAGAGCATGCTAGATACCCATAAACCAAAAAAACTGAACCAAGAACAGTCTAGTAGGCAATAACTTGAGGTAGTAATAACAAAACCTACAAAAAAAAAAAGCCCAGGACCTATAGAATCATCCCTGAATTCTACAAGAGCTTCATAGGAAATCTAATGCCAGTATTTCTCAAACCCTTTGATGAAACTGAAAGGAAAAGTATCTGCAAACCAACTCCTCAAATGTAGCATTACCTTGATTTCAAAACCATTAAAGGACCTTCCCCACGCTCTGAAAAGTAGCCTTGGCCAAACACTTTGATGAATTTAGATGAAAAACACTCAAAAAGGTGCTGACAAATAGAATGTAACAAACGATTAAAAACTCCAACATAGTGATCAAGTTTGCTTTACATCCCAGAAGTATAGATGGTTCTACATATGTGAACTAAGAAATGTAATATACCACATAGACAAAATCAAGGACAAAAATCACATGATCATTCAACAGATACACTAAAAGCCTTAGACAAAATCCAACATCCACTATACCCCGAAAAAACAGGTATAAAAAGACCTTCCTTCAATCTGATGAAAGCCATTTATGAAATTCACACTGCCAAAATCACAGAAAATGGGGGGAAGCTGAGGGCTTTCCCTCCAAAATCAAGAATAAGACTAAGATGTTCACTGTCAGCAATACAGTAGTTAAAAAATTTAGCTAGACCAATCAGGCAAGAGAAAGAAATGAAAGGGACACTAAGAGCTAAGAAGTAAGTCAAATTATAATTATTTGCTGATGACATCATCTTCTACATAAGGTACCCCCCAAAAATTCCATCCAAGGACTCCTGGAATTCATAAGAAACTTCAGTAATGTAGCAGGATACAAAATCAAGACACAAAAACCTACAGTATTTCTGTTTACCACTAATAAAGTTACTGAGAAAGAAACTAGATAAACAATATCGTCACGATCACCAAAAGAAAAATAAACACCTAGGAATTGACATAAACAAGAAAGTGAAAGAGCTCTATAATGGAAACTATTGTACTCTGATAAAGGAGATCAGAGAGGATATCAGACCATGGAAAGTTATTCTCCATTCCAGGCAGAAACAGTATTATGAAAATGGCCATACTTTGAGAGGTGATATACAGGCTTAATATGATCAGAATTAATCCAATCAAAATACACCAGTAGCATTCAAAAAAACTATAGGAAACAATCCTAAAATTCATGTGGAACAAGAAAATACCCCAAATAAAACAATCCTGAGCAACAAGTGCTGAAGAGAAGGCATAACAATCCTGGACAGACTTCAAATTACATTGCAAAGCTATAGTGATGAAAACAGCAAGGTACAAAAACAGGCATGTCAGACATACAAACAGAATGGAGCATGCAGAAACAACCCCTGGTACATTCAGTGATCTGACTTGGACAAAGAAACCCAAAACATATCCTGGAAGAAAGATAGCCTCTTACCAATGCTCCTGGGTTATACACATGCAGAAAATTTAATATAGACCTAATATCTCTCACTGTGTCATAAAAAAACTCAAAATTTATTAAAGGCCTAAACATTAAGAAAGAAAATTTAATTTGCTATAATAGTAAATGGTAAAACAACATAGACATAAATAAAGACTTTTCATAAAGTTCAACATTATTGGCCATGAGAGAATGCAAATTAAAACAACACTCAGATTCCATTTTAATTTAGAAAAAAATGGCCATTATCAAGGAATCAAATAATAACATGGTGACAGGGATGTGAGAAAAACATTGTGACATTGCTGGTGGGCATGTAAGCTCCTATAATGACGATGGAAATCAGTATGAAGATTTCTCCAAAACCTAAAACTAAAAATTTCTTTCAACCAAGCTATTCTTCTTCTAGGTATTCTAGCTATTCTTCTCCTTCCCTAAAGTATTAAAGTCTTCATATTTCAATGACACATGTATACCCAGGTCTAGAACAGCACAACTCAGAATAGTTACATTTTGGAAGCATCCTATGTATCTATCAGCTGATGAATGAATACAGAAAATATGGTGTATTTATATAATGGAGTACTACTCGTCCATAAAAGAGGATAAATTTGAGCGATATGTAAGATAGTGGGTGCCCTTTGGGACCACGATAATGTTAAGTGAAATTAATCAGATACAGATGCATAATTATCACATATTTTCTCTTATAAGTGAAACTTAAAGCATGAACAATTTAAAGACCAAAATAAAGGAAGAACAGTGGGAAATAGGGAGACAGATATTTTGCAAATGGGGAAGGACTCTAGAGTAGAGGGAAGGGTAAGGGAAGGAAAGGGAATATGAAACAAAAATAATTTAAAAGCATTTGTAAATATACCAACCTTGCAAGATGAATATAATCATTATGGGCTGCAATATATATTAATATAAATAATTTTTGAAAGAATCTCCTTTTGAAATCCAGCAAGTAAGCATAATATGTATGAAAATGTACTTCACTCATTTGGTGGAAAAGAAATTTCCAAGTGGGTAAGTTATAGTTTTTAAAAAGTGGAGTTTTGCACCCACCACTGAACTTAGTGGCTGTCTTTGCCACACTTATGGAAACTGGGCTCCAAATCTAAGTTTTGAACCAAGGATGAGTAGCTCTACCTCTTCAAAACAGGCATCTGTCCTACAAAATTAATCACTGCTACTCCAGCTGGAGAAATGTATCTGTTTATGTATTCTTATGTACTTACTATTCCATTGTCTCAGATTACATTTGACCCTGGCTGTCCATTATGCCTGCATTCTTGGTAAGCTATCTTTGGCCATGTTCCTTCATCTCTAAATTGTAGCTTTAACCTCTTGGTATTGACTCCACCCACCCTGAATGATAGGACCAGCTATAGCTCTGAGGAGAAGCAGCTTCTGACAGAAAGGAGTGGACTGGAAATTTAAAAGGAAGTAAGTCCATATCCCCTTTATTCTTTTTTTTATGCTATAATTGTCATGGATCTTTTCTCATACTCATCCAATTCACAGTCCTTATAAAGATGAGAGGGGTGAAAATATATATGAAATTGTGCTTAGACCCTGCCCCAAATTCTGCAATTGAAAAACACCCTGCCTACATTACCCTATGATCCTCCTGCCCTTCCCTCAGTATAACTACTAAGGCTTCAAAATCATGCAGACCATGTGTGAAGGAGCAAGTGTGTTACCTTAACCTAGCAGTTCACCTTTCTAGGCCTTTTCTGTACACTCATGTCTATAGTCTATGGTTCATAGGATGCTGATTAGATAGCAAAGGTGATTAATGTACAATGCTTGGCATTGTTGGAGACATCCTCCAGGCATTGCAGAAATGAATGACCAAGTAAACTTGCCATACTTGACATCATTTACCAGGGTTCGTAGCTGCATTAACAAATAACAATGAAAGTTAGCTATGTGCCAAGCATTGTTCTAGGTGCTTCTGCTCACAGCAGAGCCAAGAGGTTAAATGCTATTAATATCTTTTTATGGATGAGAAAATTGAAGCAGAGAGATGTTAAATGACTTGAAAAAGGTCAGGTAATTAATAGATGGTGTTGATAATAACATAATGGCCTGGACTCTACTAAGAAGTGCTGTTGCCTTCTACCTTCCTAGAGTTTGCAATAACCTTGCTAGATAGAGCAGAAAGGCTGTGATGTGCCCTTTTTGTCCTCTAACTCAGTGTTTCAAACAGCAAGCCACAACCAATATATTTTTATTTAAAAATTATTATTGGTACATTTTAGATATGCATAAGGATCCCATCCATTATAGGGAATTTGTACTTGGGCATGGTATATCTTGATTCCTCTTTTCTCCCATTTCCCTTAACTCCCTTCAACCCCTCTCTCCCTCCTTATTTACAAAGCTTCATTTCTTTTTTCCTTTCTTTTCTCACTCTTTTATTCCCCCCCAATTCTCCTTCCCATTTGAGCACTTTATTCCTATTTCACCATACCTATTATACATTTTGTTCCCTGTTTACGCTTTCAGTTTCTCACATGAGAGAAACAATGTAATATTTACATGTGTGTCTGGGGTTTTTTTTCACTGTAATAATGTGGTCTCAAGGTGCATCCATTTATCTAGGAATGTCTCAGGTTTATCCTTCTTTATGGCTATGTAGTAGTCCATTATACTAAAACACACACACACACACACACACACACACACACACACACTTCTTTATTCATTCTTTGGTTGATGGACATTTGAACTGTTAAACTAGATGCATATCTCTCCATGAGCTAAACTAAAATAGAAATGGATCAAAGATCTAAGCATTAAAACAGAAACACTAAATCTGCTACAAGAGAGAGTAGGTCAAACTCTTAAAGATGTAGGTGTTTATGCAAAGGCTTTATACACAAAATCCTGATTGCATGGAAAATATTATAAAGAATCAACAGCTGGGGTCTCGTGTTATTAAAAAAAGCTTTTGCACAACTAAAGAAATCAACAACAGAGTAAAGATAAAATCCACAGAGAGGGATAAAACTTTTGCTAGCTGTTCCTTAGACAAAGGACTAATATCTAGAATATGTAAAGAACTCAAAAAATCAGCCCCCCCAAATTAAAGACCCAATCCAAAACTGGGCATCTGAAGTGAATAGACACTTCTCAGATGAAGAAGTAGAAGTGGCAAATAAATATATTAAAAAATATTGAACATCCCTAGTCATTCAAGAGCTGCAAATTAAAACCATACTGAGATTCCTTCTCACTCCAGAAACTCCAGAAAGAATGGCAATTATTAAGAAGTCAACCAATAACAGATGCTAGAGGGGCTCTGTGGTAAAAGACACAGCCTGCTGGTGGGAGTGTAGATTGGTGTAACCACTGTGGAAATCAGTGTTACACCAAAAACTAGATTCCTTCAAAAACTAAAACTAGATGTTTCATTTCACCCAGATATCTTCTTCTTGACATCATCCCGCCAAATTAAAAAAATCATACCACAGTGATGCATGCACACTCATGTTTATAACAGCAGCAGAATTTGTAATAGCTAAATCTTGGAAACAGCCAGAATCCCTATGAACAACCAATGTAATATAGAGAGAATAAAATAGAACATAGAACACAATAGAATACAACAGAATAGGAAGAATTGTACACAGCAGGGGTAATTGTTTCAGGAAGTCTTTGTTTCAATTGGATGTGAATGTGTGTGCAATTATATAATAAATTTCATATATGATACAAAAGGTTTAAAATGTGTTATGTGTGGGCCGTAGCAAATTAGTATAAAAGACATTGCTTCACTCTTAACTGCTGTCTGTTATTGTTTCTATCTTGATCTCCCCTTCTGCAAAGCCTCATACACTCACAGATGGGGATTTTGGGAGGTGACTTGATCCTGGGTGTGTGATACTAGGTTTAAGGTTGTGCAGTACTAGATTAGTGCACTGAGTGAGTTAGCATAGTTCTGGGTGTGACTGAATGGATTTATTGAACACAGAAGCCCTGTCCTGGGTGTGGGTGACACCAACACACAGTCTTGTCACCTTTATGGTTCATACAGGGAAGGGATGGTTTATTGCTTGCTGGCTCCTGCCTGCTCTGCCAAGGGACTATTTCTTAACAGTGATGCCCTTCTGCCGCCCTGCCATCCCTTTGAAACAGTCAACTGTGGACTAAAACCTCTGCAAACTGTGAACTAAAGTAAACCTTTCTTCCTTTAAATTGCAGCTGCTGGGTATTTTGTCCCAGCCGTGAGAAATGTAACTAAGACAATATCCATTTTTTCTAGCATTAGTGTTAGGAAAGAGAAGTTAAACTTGTCTCTCATTTGTTCTAAAGTTTTGGAGACTTGATCATATTCACAGTCCATGCTAATCTTTTCAGTCATTACACTTTTCCCTCCCAGGATTTTAGAGTGTATTGTTTATATACTCAAAGCAAAAGCTGATAGTTATTTTTAATTCCAGGACTTAGCACCCTTTTCATGCGTTTTTCACCATCACTTTTTATTCTTCCTTTACCCTGCAACATCTTATGAAATATAAAATATAATGAGACATTCGACCATTTGACATTCTCCTTGTGGGGTTTCAGAGAAATATCAGCGCACACACACTTTAGCTTTCATTTCATTAGTTTCCTGGACACTCAGCAGCAGAACCCCTCTACCTGTACTCTCTGGCGTGGTTACCTTCCTCATCATCTTTATCACCATCTTTGCCATCTTAGTTTGACTTCCTCTGAAGATTATGGAAAAGCCCAGATTAGCTGTACCAACATCCATTAACTCTGTCTTCTGTCTCAGTCACTCGTATAAATGTCCTTGTTCTACATCAACCTTAGATGGAAAAGGAGATAGTGGCAGGACCTCAAAAGTGGGGAAGTAGGCAGAGTTGTGTGAGTTGTGTGATGTTTTTAGGTGGTTAATCCCAATTGCCTTCTAGATGGTATACTTTTGTTGGAAGTGAATAAATTCATAACAAAACTGATGCATATGTGCTAGCTTTCCATTGCTGTGACAAATTATCTAACATATTTGACTTGGATGAAGAACTTATTTTGACTCACAGTTTCAGAGGGTTCGGTTCATGGTTGTATGGCTTTGTTGCCTTTGGGTCTGTTAGGAAGGAAAACATCACTGAAGGGAGGAAGCTGCTCATTTCATGGCAGCCTAGAATGAAGGTTTCTTGGCAGAGCTAAGGCAATTTCTTGGAAGAAGGATAGTGAGAAGGAACGAAGAGGTATTAGGAATAGGAGAATTCCCATGTCAAGGACCATTTATTGCACCTTGAGGACATTCGACTTTCCCATGTTTGAGAGGAATGGACTTTCCTACTGAAACACTAGGATCTCATCTTCAATCTCACAGGTCCCAGGCCTGACCCTTGGCTTTCAGCTACAAACAAATGTTTGCAGAACCTAAGCTGATAGGCTCTACTGTCCTTATCTCAGAGCTTCCCCTACTTTCTCAGAGAAGAAGGGCTTTACTTTTTTTTTGCTGTGCTCCTGGCTAGTCTGTGGGCAGCAGGGATTCCAAAATCATTCTCAACTATGCACAGACATTTAATGTGGCATTTCTAGGTGACCTCCAAACCTTTTTTTTTCCTTCATAGTTTGAGGTTCCATGATGTACTGTGTACACAGTGGCTTTCCTTCAGTACCAGCTATCCATGTGTTATGGTTTGTGTGTGCATGACCCCCCAAAGCCTCATGCGGTCATGGGGGAGGGCTTCTAGCGTTTATGACCCATCCACAGTCTAATGCTGGGACTATGAGTGTGAGTGCTACACCCGCCCTGGGGTGGGTAGTTTTGCATATGGAAAGGAGAGAAAGGGGTTGCTTGCCACCACTCCTCCCTTTTGCTCTGGTTGTTGTTTTCGCTGTTTTCTGCCTCCATGAGTGGTTACCCACTGCCATGTGCCAACCGTCCTTGGAGCCAGCCAAGCACAGACTGAAACTTCCACAATGTGTAAGCTAAATCAACGTTTCCTTCCTTAATTCTGTGTGTCAGGTATTTTGTCTCAGCAGTAGGAGAAAAGTAACTGAGACACTATGTTATTTGAAGCATGATACAGATGCTGTCCTTACAAAGGACATAGAGACTTCCCATGATCAAGCCCTTGTTACCAGAGTGAGTTCACAATTTAGCACCTGAACAAATGTAGTCATTATCAATATTTTGTCCTGGCCAGAGTTGAAGGGTAGCACTGAAGCTTTATCTAGGAATTTTTAATCAGGCATTTTAAGATTCAGAGAATATCCTATAGTCTTTTTGTTTCTTATCAAACTATAATTTGAGTCAGTGAGCAAAAAAGAGGCCAGAGCTCAAGAGAGAGCGCCACAAGAAAAAGAAAGAGAAAGAGAGAGAGAGAATAAGGGAGAGATTTTTCCTGCCCTACTTGAACTTCAGCGTTTAACCATACTACTGACCACAGGCAACTGATCAAGGGCTCTTTCAAACATGGGTATGTGAGTTTTTGTCACCCACAATAGAAAGAATCCCAAGCACAGCATGGTTGGAAAGAACCCTAATATCATCATGTCTGAAAGCCACTCGATGCTTGGATTTCCTCTGCCAAGTACGACAAGCAATGCCACCTGTGACAGAACTAGCTGCTTCCGCAGGCAACACTCTCAGTCCACTGCAGCCATTATTATCATATTATTACACTGCACTGACACCTTTCCCGTGGCAGTTTCCTCCATCAGCCAGTGAACTACCCTTTAGGAAAAAAAAGGGGGAGAAGACTTCCAAATGGCAGTATCCCAAAGCGGTTAATCTGACATCTCTCACTCGGGGTCTTAACTTTTATTTTATCCAGCCCCCAACGAAACATTTTTCCTCTCTTTTTTCTCAGACAATGTCTTTGTAAATCGCTTCATCTTCATGATAAGTTTTTGTGAACAATACTTCAAGGGGAGCCTGGGCAGTGCAGAAAACAAGAAAGCTTCCTCTTTTGTGATTCTAGGACTGTGTTTCAACCTATATGCGCAATCATTTTTTGAACTTACAATTGAGTTTATTGCTGGCCAAAATGCCTTAGACTTTTTCCCCCTTGGGCTACAGATCTGTTTCCATCTCCTCTTATCTTGGGTTTATAGAGTTTTTAGATCCAAGTATAGCATCACATGCATTGTTTCTGCAAAATCTTTCTGAAATTAAGTGAATCAAAAATTGAAGATGACTTTATCTTCCAAAAAAAAAAAAAAAATTGAAGATGATGTGGAGGAGTTTTGAGGGGGAGTGGCGGCATGGTTGCACTATAGTGTGGACGGACTGAATGCCATGGACATGGTATACCATTCTTTGACATGGTCAGAACAGTATATATCCACAATAAAAATGAGGAAATTCAAATGTGGATGGATAGTTTGATCTTAGGGAACAATTGTTTATTTTCTTAGGTGTGCTCCATGATAGCCTTATTTAGGGTAATTTATCTTTAAAAAATATGAAGGATTTTCCAGTGAAATTTCAGGAGACCTGCAATTGCTTTCAAGTAGTTAAAATTAGCTGTTTAGAAAGATAGGTAAGTGAAACTGGTAAAATGGACCACAGCCTGCGCTGCTGATGTCCCGCAGGAAACGATGCATCTTGGCCGCAGGATATATAGCCTGTGAGTGTGAGTCTGGAGGTCAGAGAGGACCAGAAATCCAACAGAGAGAAGAGAACTGGGAAGAATCAGCGCTTGCTTCATCATCAACTCTGAATCCGCCTCATGCTGTACTGCTTCTTCACATAAATGCATTCTAAATGACAGAATGTCTTCTCAGTCATTTGCTCACAAAATGCTTCAGAGATTCTCCACCTTCGTGCCCTCAGGTGAGGGCAAAGTCATTCTCCCAGATCACCTGGTCTTATGCTTCAGGAGTTCGAAACTAACTTGCAATTCTTTGAAGTGCCTCAGGCTTTTGCACCACAGCATCCGACTGCCTGGGAGCCTCCCAGCCTCAGTTTCACAGCCAACTCCTGTGGCCCTCCTAGGAAAAACTCCCATCCCTAGCCTTTTTGTGAAAAAAGGGTAGAACTATAAATACACCTGGACTTGGTTGTAAAGTGAGTGGGAGTTTCTGTGGAGGCTCCTCCTACCTCTTCTCTCTCCTGTTAAAACATCTGGTTGTCCCAGATGCCCAGATGCTTGCATTTGCCAGTCTATAGTGAACCTAGCACAGTTACCATCAAAAGTGTCCAAGTTCTCAATCCTTCTGGGTCCCTGCACTTTCTTTAAAGGCTGAGTAAATTGACTCCAGTGGAAAGCCTGAGGCAGTCTCTTTGCTTTGCTTGGGTTTTTCTGGGGCTTATTCTGTAGTCAAACTCCCACTGATGCCCCTTGCCATTTGTCCTCTCACCTGCTAGTGCTACCTCTTCCTCTTCCAGCATTTCAATCCACAATAGACAATTTCTTTCCTCTTGCATTCTTCCGAATTCCCTGGAATGTGAGGTTGCTATACATAACAGGCTTCTTCAGCATACCATTGTCAGTAATCAGGGATAATTACAGCCCTGGATAGGAAGTAGCCTCACATTCCATGTTCTTTGAAACTTCTCCATCACAAAGAATGTTCCGTGGCCCTCCCTTTCCCAAGTGCCCAGATTTCTGCTTGCCGGTGTGATGTGGGATATTTGCACACTCCCAAGTCCTTTCCGTTACCCTTACCTTCATTCCAAGTCCTTGGGACTGTTATGATGTGAATTTTACATGGCCTCCAAATGTGTTGAAGGCTTATTACCACTGGGAAGGGGTGAAACATTTAAGAGCTGGGGCCTACAGGAGGGAAGCTGTCACTGAGGGTGGGCTTTGAAGAGGATTTGGGGGCTCAAGCCCATCCCTCCTCTCTCTTTCTGCTTCCAGGCTGCCACGTGGTGAACAGGTTTCTCCTAGAATATGCTTCTGACATGACACACTGCCTCACATAGGTCCAATATGACTGCATCAACCATGAACTGAAACCTGTGAGACTGTAAGTCAAAATAAATCTTCACGCCTTCAAGTTGATTTTCTTGGGTATTTTGTTACAGTCACCATAGCAGGGGCCAACATGAAAACCCCAACCAGTTCATATTGTATTCCCAGGATCAGTTGATTCTTCTGTGCAAATCTCACCCACCACCCTATCCCTCAGAGACCTTGTATGTTATAGTTAAAGCCAACCCTTTTTATCTCTAAAACAAGAAGCCTTTCTCACCCTAAAAGAAATTCCTCTGGCTCAGAACTCTAGGAGCATAAATTAGCTTGTTGTCGCCATTGTAAAACTAAAAGTTTCCTTGTGGTTGAAACGTTCGCTTGGTCTACCAGCTTCCAGCACGGTGACTGATACCTGGTAGAGTCTCAGTGGCTGTTTGACAAAGCAAAACAGCTAGAAAGAAGGAAGAGATCCAGGGGTGGCTCTTGCAGTCCCAGCACTCTGGGAGGCTGAGAAGGAAGGATCCCGAGTTCAAGCCTAGCTTGGGTAACTTCACATCTTAAGGAGACCCTGCATCGAAACAAAACATAAAAATAAATGGCTGGGGATATAGGTCAGTGCAAGGATTCTACATTCAATCCCCAGTACTAAAAAACACTTTAAAAAAAAAGAAAACCGAATTATACCACTAAGTATGGAATATCCTACCATACTGTATGGTATCACGCCCTAATTAAAACTGTGCCAGTGAGGTTTGAAATAGGTCAGCTTACAGAATATGCCTTCTGCCTTGTTCCTCTAGGCTGTCAGTCTCATAAATGTAGGGTCCCCAGTAGGAGCAGGAGGCTAATCCCAACCAGCTGGGGACTGAGCAGAAAATTCTGACTCTCACGCTAGCCGGCATCGGCAGTTCCGCTTGTCCGTAGCTGTAATCCACATTCTCCACTATTCACTTTATGAGTTAAAAGTTGGTATTTCAGTCACACTCACAAAAATATCAGATTTACCCTAATAAAGTGGATACTTTGGTCATATTCTTCAATATCATTATTATCAGTAATAAAGGAGATAAATTTTGGTCTTAAAAAGGTTGGTTTCCATTAAAAGATTTCCCACTCTACAAGAGTTTAAGAAAGTCATGTGTGTGTGTGGGGGGGTATATGGTACTAGTGATTGAACCCAGAGCCTTTCACTCTGATCTACATCCTCAGCTCTTTCGTTTCTTTTTGTTTTAAATAGGGTTGCCCAGGCTAAGCTCAAACTTGCAGTCTTCCTGCCTCAGCCTCCCACAGTGCTTGGATAACAGTCACACACCACCATTCCAGGCACTTTCAGCAATCTTTTAGTTGAGATTACAACCCAAATGTCAGTGCCCCAGAGGGAATCTTTCATGATCACTCAGTCCTCCCCTCATTTCCTGTCATCATATCATCCCATTTTAATTTTTTTCTTCTCTACATGTTATGATGTATTTCCTACTCACACCCATCAGCAATGGACTGTGAACACTGTGAGAGCACAGAGTTTACCTTCTTCACCTCTATATTCCCTACACCTACCATAACACCTGGCATACACTATTAAATAAATATTCGTACCATACATTTAAGCATCGACGAATTAAAGAATACTGCAAGCATTCATCTAACTACTTGCAGTTTACATGTTAGGAATTATGGATGTTGTGGTGGATTGGCCACTGGTGATCAGCTTGTAACCCCCAGCTGAACTGAGTAAGCATAGTGCTAGGTGTGGGAGGTGCACCTGGGGATTGTTGCCAGCAGCATAAGAGGCAGAACTGGAGAAGGAGAAGGAGGCTGTTGGGAGCAGAGAAAGGCTGTTGGAGCTGGTGAAAGCTGTCGGTTGTTTTGGAGGAGCTCGTCATGCTGGATTTCCTGATGAACTTGGCTGTTTTCATCCTCTGAGGAGCTTGGGACCTCGTTGGCACAGAGAATGGCTTTGGTTCACTTTGGGGGAGCTCTGGTCCTCACTTTGAGCATCGCTTCCTGGCTTTGGAGGGGAAGATAGTGCACCGCTGGTCTCCAGGAGAAGCTTGCCGCGTTGGCTTCCCTGACGGGAACTCGGCCATCTTGATCATCTGAGGAACTTGGGACCTCACTGTTGCTGAGGATAGCCATGGTACCCTTTGGGGGAGCTCTGGTTCTTCTGAGTGTCGCTTCCTGGCTCCAGTGCAGATCCCTCAGCCTGCTAAAACAGATCCTTCATCCCGCTGGCACAGACTTTCTAAATTCCACCACTGATCTTTGGGCCTTCCCAGCACAGGTCCAGGAAATAGCCATGCATGAAGCATTGTTGTGGGCTGGCCCTCCAGTTGGATTTGTGGAAGGCATTGTTATGAGATCTAGGTATTCAGCTGGACTCATGCAGGACATTGTTGCGGGACCCAGACCCTCATCTGAACTCCTTGGTCTTCGTGTGTGGACAGATTTCCTGCACTCTTTTCCATATTGTTCTTTGGTGACATAAGTAATCATATAAAGTATGTGTCCTATACTATATATTGTTTCACCTTGCACAATAACCCCAAACCAACACAGACGTGATCTGAGATGAGTATAACTGCTTGAGAAATAACTTACATAGTTTAGGCAATAGCAGCTAGTGCTCTGGGATACACTTGTGAAATCTGTGTCCGTGAAGCTACACTTCACACAGAGAAGAATCTCAGATTGTCTCTTAAACACTCACTGTGTTCATCTTGGAATACGCATATTTTATGCCAGTTCTCCAAAAATGACATAGACAGTGGCATATGAAAGAATTTCAGCAGTGCAAAATGATCCTCAGATATTTCTCAGGGTAACTGATCTTTTGTAAAACAATTCTCTGACGGTTGGTACATTTCCTAAATCATTCGATCCTCTCTTTAGGACTACTAAATGTCTCTGCCTGTGTAAAAGTTCTGATTATCTTTTATATTAACTCTTTTTACTGATGCTCTCTCCAGAATCCCTGTCTAACATCAAAGTCCAAATTAGATTAGTCCCAGCGAGAGTTCCTATTCCCTCCACAGAGCTCAGACACAATCTAGGTCACATTTTGAAAAGTTCCCAGTTCCTTTGTCTGATGGCCTCTGCTTATATTTCCAGGCTCTGTCTGCTTCCTAAGCTTGATCTATATTTCCTGTTCTCTGTGCAGGCTTCTTCCACTTTCACCTCTATTCTTCCTTTTCCTCGATTCCTCCATCCCAGTTGGAGATCCGGTCCCCTATTTCCAGGATGGGAAACTCATTGCCATGGCCAAGATTAGAGTTTTACTTCTTCCAAGGGTTACAAAGGACAAGTTAACTGCTGTTGTCCCGGGCAGCCTGTCCAAGAACTGTCACTGTCCTACCGTGTGCGGGGGGCATATTTGTCTTGCCTTTAGTTTCTGGGACATTAAATCTCCCTGCACAGTCTTATGTGGCAGAGTCCAACTTTAGATGCCCTCCTCTCCTTCCTGCCCATCGTGTCAACAACAGAACGAAGTATTTCACTTTCAAGTTATCTATCTCACCTCAGGTTAGGATTCACCGGTTTAACTGTGGTTCCTCTCCCCTTTGCCCCTTTAGATGCCTTTGCTCCTCTGTGGAGCTTTGCTTTGCTTCCAGGAGCACATGTGCAAACAGCCTTCTTTCCTACTTCCACTGCACTCCCACCCTCAGCCAAGAATCCTCCCAAGCTGCACCCTAAACTCAGAGCACCCTCCCTGTCTGAGCACATGTACTTTTCTCCCTCCCTTTGTAAAAAAAGGCTCATAAAAGCCTTTTCTTCATAAAGCCTTTATGGAACAATTAATGTTATAGCTTTCCAATTTATTTTCCAGTGGCTTTCAAGAAGAATTTATGACATGTACAATGCACTGGAAAATGATTCTTCTTTTACACAGTGCAAATTGTATCACACTACCTAGTGTACTTATCTATGTGACTTAAGTAACATCGAAACTTCAGTTAAGTATGTTCTTAATATAAATTTATTCATTACCGATACCAACTTGATTCCAGGCTAAAATTTTGGAAGACACTATGGGAATAACAAATAACATTTATTATGAATATTTGTAAGATGTTAAGTGCACTAGGTACTTTATCAGAACTCTAAGTTTGGAGAAAAGAACTAAACTAATTAGATATATATCAATTGGAAAAAATATGAGAAATAGAACTATATATATGTTTTAAATGCAAGTTGACAGCTTTTGGATTAGACATTCAAACGGCGTGGATTATATTATGCATTTTGCTTCTTATCATGTTTACCATCTAGGACAGAGGTGAGTACAGAATGAGTACTTATTTGGTGGCTAGATGAATATATGAGTGAAAAATGTTGCTTAACATTGCATAAAGCATACACACTACAATTTGAATTTAATGATGCCATCTCATGCATCAAAGCCAATGGTCTTTTATCTGTTCTTTTTTTCTTTTTTTGGTTTTTCACAAGTAAGTGAAGTCTTGGCTCCTGTCATTCCCACATTCATTACTGCCTCTGCTTCATGTTACTTTGCTGTTATTGCATATCTGTAACTTTATAGAGCCTAAGCTGAGTTTAGCAATGGTTTAAAAAGACCAGCTTACAGAACAGGTGAGTTTCCAAAAGGTGGCAGTGGTGTGTCAGTCACATGACTGTGATATATACTAAAAATAACTGAATTTAAGTTGTCCTAAGCATTTAAATACTTAGAATAAAATATTGTATATACAGCTCTGGGGGAAAAAGCATTCAACGGTACATTTCAATAGCATCTTCCACCGTTCTGCCCTTTTCAAACAGTTGAACCATCTTTTAGTAGTTTATTCTCCAGCATCAAGCTTGATCTGACAGTTTTCCCAGCAGCTTGGTAGAAAAACGTCATCCTTTCTCTCTCTCTCTCTCTCTCTCTCTCTCTCTCTCTCTCTCTCTCTCTCTTTGGCATTTACCCTTCTTAAACTTCAAATACTAATGAAAAAACACCCTCAGTTTATCTTTCTAACTTCCTTTCTTTCTGCACCCTTCCAGTGCTAAAACAGCATGCAAAATAGCATGATGTTCAGAAGCTGTTTTTAATCCAATCAGAGGAAAGTATTTATAACTTATTATGTTCACTTTCTCTACCCATTAGCATCAAGAGCCTATTTTCCCAACTCACAATGAACGTAGCCCATTGAATGCACCCATGGTCAAACCATGCTGAAATCAGTCCAGACATATCTCCCATGTGGGGAGGGACATTCTAGGGTCAAATCAGAAGAAAACCTTTACTTCCAGAGCAGTTTGAGAGCCATGACAGAACTGAGTCAGGGGAAATTGTGTCTACACAGACCTGAAGGAAAAAATATCTTGTTCTTTCACACAAACCAGTCATTCACCACATCTCGATGAATGTTGGGTATCATGGGATCGCCTTGTCTGCAGCTGCACCCTGCTGAAATATCCCTGCCGAGGGGCTCTGGCTGCCTGGTCAGTGATGTTTTATACCCTAGGAACTTTTCTCCCACTGACCAGAGTTTGTTGAACTGGGTGGATGCATATTGCCTCAATCCATCTGCTGGCTAAGACATACAATTCAGGTTTGCCATTGAAAGATAAATGGAACCAATAAGATTCCAGACCCAGAAATCTGAACTGAGAAACATGAAGCAAATGTGGGTGTGTGCAGAGTGAGAATTAAAACTGAGCTGTTGTGGGATGAGGCGAGGACATAACCAAGCTATAAGTGTAGGAAGGTCGGAGCTATTCACTGAGGATTAAAGTTCAATTAAGAGAGAAAAACAGAATAGATATGCACAGAGTTATCTTCAATGAAGCTAGAAAGATACGGTTTTCTCTTAAAAAGCTCTATCACATCACAGAATGTCATTTAGCCCTGAAAGTGACATCTTGTCATTTGTGGAACATGGATGGAGTTGAAGGACATTATCTTAAGTGAAATAAACTAGGTATGGAAAAACAAATGCCCCATGTTCTTGAACATGTGTAGAAATTAATAAGTTGATCTTCTAGAAATAAAGAGTGCAATAAACATAACATATAATGTATAAAGAGTATAATATACATTATAATAAACATTTTCCAGAGGCTGGAAAATGTAGAGAACAAGGAGGACAGAGAGAAGTTAGTGATTCAGTATAAAAATACAGAGAAATAAGAGGATAATTTGAGTGCTCTATAGCATAACAAGGTGACTTACAGCTAGCAACTTATTGTAACTTCAAAATATCCAGGAAAAAGGATTTAAAATATTTTCAACACAAAGAGATCATAAGTGTTTGAGATGACAGAAGTTCTAATTACTCTTACTTTATCACTACATATTGTGTACATTTATTAAAATAACACGCCATGACCTGACATATGTACAATCATATGCCAATTTAAAAAACAATAATGAAATCTGTGCAACAAGTTACCCTCCTAGATATTAACAAGGTTAAGCTGGCTATAGTCCCTTTCATACCTTTGTTTTCCTTAATACTGCAATAGTAAAACCCTCAAAGTATTTTAGCACATCTCTCCTCATCCCAACTTCCAAATTACACCATTTTACAGTTCCCAAGATGAGGTCTAAGGAAGACTACTGGCCCAAGACAGTATGGAGAGTTTCAGATAGAATCTACATTTCAGATCTTTTAGCATTATTCAGTGGCCTATGAATGAATTTCAAGATGGTACAGGAAAAGCAGCCAGACTCTGTGGTTGCATTGGTGGTTCTTTTTCTCAGTGCCTTACTTCTCATTTGTCAGTTATATACTATAAATTATTTATACACCTAAAATATAAAACAACACTTTTACTGTTTAGCTTAGTGTCTTTCTAGTGTATGCCATTATTCTGACACTGCTCCATCGAGCTTAGTGTAAATGACATTATTAAATGGCACCGGTGGTATAAACTTACAATCTTTAAGCCATGTGCTTCAGAGTATTCTATTTTAACAAAGTCTTTGCGGTACAAACCTTACACCACTTATTCCTTCTCATAAAACAAACAAAATTTTGCTCTAGGTCTTTAAATGAAGGCCAGTTGAAAACTTAATCATAATTGCCATAGTGGTGCAAAGTTGTGTTAGAGTGGTTTTTAATCTTTAATTGACCATTTACTGTGAGCATAAAGCAGATCCTAAAATTGTGGTGAAAGAAGAGAAATTCTAAGTAAGCACATACAGTTGTAAATTTTACAGTGACAAAGGGACAGTTAAAATAATTTGTCAAATTTTTTCACTTGGTCTGTTGCATCTCCAGACATTGCCATGGAAACACATGTATAATTAAAGCACATGCATGTGCATGTACACATAGAAGTTCAGTGTCGTTTTCTGTACTTACACATATATGCACATGCTCATTATGTTGAATCCAAATGAAATATTCCTCCGTTGTCCCGTTGCTGTTGTCATCAGAGTCTGTGCAACGTGAAGTAAAACATGTGCCTATTACATAATAGTGAATCTTTTCAAGTGTAGCATAGTCTATAAAAGCCAGATTTTTGAAATAACCATTTGAGCCTGTACAGTGTGAGATTCTGAATAATACTCTATTCAAATAACCTGTTCGAGGAGAAATCTTTATAGGCAGGCAGCATGCAGGTGTCAGCACCGCGTGTGCCAGGTGCTTCCTTGCTGATCCTGAGGATAATGAGCAGGTGAAAAAGACAGTCAGACCCTCCCCCACCAGCCTTACGGCTCTGTGTGGTTGTGTCTGTGATACCCTAGCATGACGCTGTGGCTCCAGACTGCCACAACGCCCTGGAAGATATTGCTGCATCATCCCTTGGCTTTCCCTGCCACTCAGGTAGGAAGAAACTACAACGGAATTTTGAAAACCGCATCAACTTGAAGATTCCTAAAGGAAGAAAGTCCAGTTTGGTTAACCACAGCTGTCCCTTTCAGCGGTGGCTCTGGACTTCAAGGAAGCCACTGATAAACTGGTCTCTCCCATGAGCACTTTCAGTTCTCAGGAACCTGATCATAGAGGGATTCAAATTATTACTGCACAAGGAAACCCTGGTTCCCTCAGCCCAGCCAGCCAAGCCACAGATTGTCTTCCTGATAGGATCTGAGAGCCTCACTGACATTTGAAACCACAGTTGCCAATAACCATGTATATGCTTCCTGCTTGAGGGCCAGTCTTGATTTTTACTTGGAAATTTAATTGCATTTTCCTGAACTCCAAAGCCTCCTGGCTGTGGGACAAAAGTGAGGTAAGAGAGGATAGAGGCGGAGTGTTCTAAAGAATGAGATCAAATTTATAAATTTAAGACACTATTCATGCACACTCTCCCACCCCTTCTGTCTCTTCCTAGCTCATCATTCTTAGAACCTACGGCATCTTTAGATGCTACAGTTTCAAAGATTTTTCACATATGAAATATTTGTGTCAGTTCCCCAGAAGTAAAGTGCCAAGTGACACTCCCCTCAGCAAAATGGGAGATAGCACCCATCCATTGCAACAGCTTTGGAACAAATCTTCCTTTACCTTTTTTTTTTTTTTTTTTTTTTTTTTTTGCGGTACTGGGGATCGAACTCAGGACCCTGCGCTTGCTAGGCAAGCGCTTATTCCACTGAGCTATATCCCCAGCCCCAGCTTTTGCCAGTTTTATAAAGAACTGTACTGTTCTTTTGTTTTATTAGAACCCATTTGGCCATCAGTTTAAATTACTATATTTTAAATCTAACTTGTTAAGGTATTTATATTACCATGTTTTATATAATAAATCAACTGTTCATTCTTAGGATAAAATCTACAAGATGATGATAGATGGTTCTATGAATCCCGTGTCAGCATCAGTTTGATCTTCTTAGGATTTCACAATGTATG
Source organism: Dinomys branickii (assembly GCA_004027595.1). NCBI lineage: Eukaryota > Metazoa > Chordata > Mammalia > Rodentia > Dinomyidae > Dinomys > Dinomys branickii. Next base: position 22,413 of record PVLD010006023.1, on the reverse strand, counting down.
TTAATTAGGAAGATTGATCTCTGTCTTTCTAGTAGCTGAGATTGCTAGAAACATACCTGTATTTGGAATGTTCAAGGGTTAACCACTGAGCAGTTAATAGGTGTACACTGTGGAGAAGTGGATGAATGAAGGGAGTTGTCAAATAAATCACAGAGATTTGTAACATATGATAGCATACTTTGGTCATGAAAATCCTGTACTACTGAGTTCATTAAGATTTGTTTTACCTCTGGTTTATTAAATAGATGCACCAAAATACCTAGAATACTCCCTGTATAGAGTAACTGCTAATCTCTCACTGGATATTCCAGACTTCCATTGAACAATTTGAAAAGAAAAGAATGCAATATGGTTTTCTTTTGTTCTATGTTTGGTGCAATTTTGTGCTTGTTTCACAAAATCAATCCACCTTTTCCTGATATCTAAAATAGCTTAAATGTAAAGGATGAAATTTGTCACTTGTAAGTTTGAGAGAACATTTCTACAAAAACAACTAGTCACCAGCAATTTTCGTGATGACGGTTATATTTATTTTATGTTTATAGACTTTTATGTTTACTTTTATGTTTATAGACACACTTCTATCTTCTGCTCTTTATGTGTGATTTCAAAATTCTTTTTTAAAAGTACCTATCATTAAGATTTTCAAAGTAATAGGAAAATGTAAAGTAGATCTTTAGAAAGTTTTGTTATTTTAAAAATCAGTTACATCAGAATCATTGAACTTTCCAAAGGTTTCTTTTATATTTCCTTTTTATGATTTTATCAGTGTTTAATTGTCACTATTTTACTCAAGCTTATCTTTTATTCTTTTCTTTTTTGAATGCTGCCAGTATTATTTGCATTTAACCTTTCTCAACTAATTAATATGAAAGTGTCATCTCTGGATTTTCTTCTAAGTAAGGATTTGTCAGTCTTTTACAAATTTAAGCATAAAATACTTCTGTTTGTTTGTTTGCTCGGTTGGTTGTTGGTTGGTTGTTGGTTGGTTTTTGCAGGGCTGGAGGCCTAACCCAGAGCCACGCACATGAGAGGACAGCACTCTGCCGTTGAGCTCTGCCCTGAGTCCTTTCGCTATTTTCTCAATCATTTATTACTTCCTAAAGAGAAGTTTCATAATATGAAAGTACCCTTTGTCTTTTTTTAAAAATAGAGCTTTAAATTAGTTAACTAATTAATTTGAAATTTAATATTGCTACTCATCATTTGTGCTTAGTTTTTCTTACAGTTTGGAGCTATAAACCTCCAATGTAGTCTGGGGATTTCTAGGAGTCCCTGAAACCTTTTCAGAAAGCTCATGAGGTCAATTATTTTCCAAATAAGAATCTAAGATGCAAAGGCATGAACCATAACATAAAACATTGATAAATTCAGCTTCATCAGAGTGTAAAATGTCTTTGGAAGACACTGTAGAAGAAAGAAAGGAAAGAAGGAAGGAAGGAAGGAAGGAAAGGAGAGGGGGGGGAGGGAGAAAAGGAAAGAGGGACAAAAAAGGATGCACTACAGAGTAGAAGAGACTATGAGCAAAATCCATGTCTAACAAAGGCTGGTATCCAGAAGATATAAAGAACTAACAAGAATGATTACTAAGAAAACAAACAACTCAATGGGAAGATTTGAACAGCCTGATACATCCAAAGGAGAGATATAACATAGCAAATAAGTATGTACAAATGAGGTCAGAATCATTAGTCATTAGGGAAATGTGAAGTAAAACCACAAGAACACTCTACTTTATTAGAATGGCTGAAAAAATTTTAATAGGCAATAGCAAGTGCTGGTAAGAATACCAAGTAAGTGGAATTCTCATGTACTGTTAGTGGCAAGGTAAAATTGACTAATAAATTACTTTGGAACCTTTTCTTAGAACAATTCTCATGAGTTAAATATATAGTTACCAAACAGCATGGCAAAACAACTCCTGGGTCTTTATCCACAGCAAGAAGACGTGTGTCCAAATAAATTCCCGGCCATAAATGCTCATCACAGCTTTCTTTGCAATAGCCCCAAATCAGAAAGCTCCAGATATCCATTGTCTAGTTAATAGATAAAAAAATCTTGGCGCAGCTATATCATGGTCCACTATTCAGCAATATAAGGGATGAACCTGCTGACATTTATAAAACCTAGATGAATATCAAAAGCATTATACTTAAAAAAGCAGTGTGTTAAGGGAGAAAGACTGCAGAGGACAAATAACATGTAATTTTACTTATGTGATACTTGCAAAGGACAAAACTATGTTACCACAAAACAGGGAAGGGGGTGCAGAGAGGTACTTGTTCTCATATGAAGTCTGTATGTTGATGGTTACACAACTGTGTAAATTTATCAAAATTCACACATAAAGAGTGAATTTTACTTTCTCTAGAGATCAGTCAACCTGACCAAGTGCAAAATTCAGTTTTGCTTTGTGATATAATCTATGTGCTTAGGTACTGTATAATCTATATAAACAAAAACTACTTGCAGTCTGCAGTAATTTTTAAGAGGATAAAAAGATTCTGAGACCAAATGTCAAGACCTGTTATTATAGGTCGTGATAAATAATATTTTTATCATGAGTAATATAATTTTAATTATATTTCATTTTTAAAGTAACATCAAATTTTTAACATAGTTTGAATGTTTTCAGCTTTTATTAGATATATTACAACATGCAATTTACCATGAAAATACTTTTTAAGATTACTTTAGTTTTCTTATCTCACCTTTTACTGAATATGATTTTAATTTTCTCCTGACATTTGTATTACTGTTTCAGGTTTTCCAAACATACACACATAGATTCTTCCAAACACATGAAAAATGAAATCATGTCCTTTATCTTTACCCAAACACTTTGTAAGACCAGAAATTCTTAAATTTACTCATCCTTAGCTCTTTAATCTGTAGGTTAAGACATGTAAAGTATTTTACATTGTAGATATTTCCGTTTTGGGGTTTCAGTGACTATGTTTTACTTGGATTTGCAATCTTCTCTTTTTTATTAGTACCTGTTTGCAGCCCACATCTATTTTCTTCATGGAGAACTGGTACATGGACAGCATTCACCTTAAATCTTATTTTCATCCCCCTTCCCTCCCCTCCCTCCTTCTTCACCTCTTGATTTCCTCCTTTTATTTTTGGTTGCATGTTTGCAGTTCAATGTTTACAGTCCTTGCATGGAGTTGTACATACACATAACACATCTTAATTCTTCTTATCATACACTTCCCCTCTCCACCCTCCCTTCTCCTTCCATTTCTTGATCCCTTTTGAGAAATACTTATCTGCTCCCCTCCTATTACCTACCTCTTATTTTGCTCTTTATTTATACTTTGAGTCCCTCATATGAGAGAACCCAGGGAATACTTAAATGGTGAGCCTGATTTATTTCACTCTGCACTCTGAGACCATAATGTTAAGGGAAATAAATTGACTTATAAATTTTAATTGACAGATAATTTTGTATATTTATGGCCTACAGTATAATGTTTTGGTGTACGTATACCTTGGGATTTGATAAATATTGAGTTGTCTATGTTTGAAATTTTAAAATATCTCTATCTAAGCTTATATAATTATCCTACATATAATAGGATATTAATAATTGTACTTTAATTGTACTTTTTAATATCATTGAATTCTTTTCCCATTTCTATACCCAGGCTGAAAGAAACTGCATCAGGGACTAACAGAAACATGAAAATTACAGTACTTAAAGCCAAATTTATGTATTCTTAAAATGTATGATAAACTTCTGAAAAAGGAACGATTCCATAGAATCATTTCACTGTTATTACTTTTGTGGTATTAAAGAAAGGTTTATAATTAGTACATTTGGAAATATATTTCTTTTTTCCTTATCAATCATTATAATCATTGTTTAAATTCAGAAAAGAATCTGTATTTTATAGAGTTCTAGAATTTTACACTGGAAAGTCATTCTTTAAAGAAATAGCAAATCATGAATGTGAAATTAGGAACAATTACTCATTCAGAATGAGGAAAAACAGAATAATAGTTAAAAGTTCTTAAAGTTTGACAAATGAGTATCACAAAATCCAGAAAAATAACAATATTTTTATTAATTGACCAACAAAGTTCTACAATCTTTTTTTACTTCATGTTTTTGGCTGCATACTTTTAAATCACCATTTCAAAGAACAGCAGTTTTATAGTGCAACTGTTATTGAAAGAACAGACAAATAATACAGCATAACCTCTAGAAGTGATCTATACTAATTCTTTGATTTAATGAATGATCATTTAGGAAGTTCCTTTCAGTGCCTCACAATATTGATGTCACCATGTATATTCTATCATCTCATCTCTTCTTTTACTTATAGTGGTTTAAAAATATGAGAAAATTCTTAACCACTTTTAAGTATACAGAGTTAAATATTTTCATTTTGTTATCAGAGCTCCAGAACTTTTTCATGTTGCAAATATGAAACCCTACACCCGCTGAACAACTTTCCTGATAGCTCACATTCTTTATTTTTAGGAATTTGACTTCATTGATGCCTTATACAAGTGAAATCATGCAGTATTCATCCTACAGTGGTTGGCTTAGTACACTTAGCAGTGTCTTCAAGGTTCATAGATATGGTAACATGGCTCGAAGTTTCCTTCCTTGTTAAGGCTGAATAATATTCCATTATGTGCATATACCATATTTTATCTATCATCTGTCAACAGATACTTGATTAAACCTCTGAGCTAATATGAATAATGTTCCTGTGAACATGAGGGTATCCTTTATAGAACTTTCTTTCTTGGGCATATACTACCTAGAAGTGGGATGGTTTGATCACTCTAGATTTTTTATATAGACTATAAAATATAGAAAAAAATTTATCTTATCCTTTTGACTCCATACATTTCAAACTTTGCTTCTCCCCCAGTATGAATTCCAAGGGCCCCACCAGTAAGACATCAAATCCATAGCTGGATGCATATTTGTTTTACAATATGGGGGAGAGGGCAGCACAGAGCATGGTTCCAGGGTCTCTGGAAGGTATTCATGCACCAGGACAGCCAGCAGTACCATAAGTATTCGTGAAAGTGATGGAGAACATAATGCATGTATTCCACTGCAACTAACCTGAGTATATCTATAATCCAACTTCTCAGGAGTGGGCACATGACAAGCTCAGAACATTACAGGTTCGGCAGGCTGTTTGTTTCTATAAGTTTGTCTCAATAAGGTTAAAAACAGTTCAGGCTTTTCTGAGCCGGTCTTGCCATTTTTTCCCCTTCCTATTAGCATTCATGTGCACCACATCCTTTCTTTATAATTCTGTATGTTCTCTGAGCTTCTATTCCGTTCTCAAGTGTTTGCACAAGGCAGAATCAGTGCATAATGGTAATGGATTCACTGAGGTCTCTAGCAGTCTTTTCCAGTGTCCTTTAAAATGCTAGTGCCCTGTCTTATACTTAATGTAAACATCATGGGACTCTGTGACTTTCTCTCTCACATTTGACTCTTCCAAAAGTTTTGTTTCTCCTTAGCAGCTCCATTCTACTTGTTAGATCAACGTATGGCAAATTTTGCCAGTAGAAGGGCATTGTAAATGTCCTTTGAAAGGAAAAATCAACTCTAGATGGAAGTTGATTGCATAACCCCAGGACCCACTTCCCACTCACGTCACTGGGCATGATGCTAGAGGCAGCAGTTGACCTGCATTTCTGTTAAATTACTCTGTGCTATATATGTGTTGGCTACATGTGCGTACCAAAAAGAATGTGCACAAAACTAAAGAGAAAATCTATATTTCCTGAGGTTCAGCATAAAAGTGGCAATAATGCAAGAAGAGCAGATGGATAAACCAGGATGGAAGAGGGGAGAGCTCCTTGATATCTCAATATTCCTGGAGACAGCATCCATGTGTTGCCCACATACTTGAGTGTGTTTTAGACTAGGAAAATTCTTCATTGGATCAACAGTGGTCACAGAAGATCAGGTTTAAATAAAGATGTAACTATGCCAAGGTTTTTGAGAGAAGTCCAATCTACACTGCAGAGTCTGGAATCAAGCTTTCCCAGATCACAAACCCTTCAGTCTCATTACCCTTCGTCATTTCTGACCTAGGATTTGAAAACAGGCATTGATTTCCTGTTGGCATAATTGGGTTTTGGTACTGTTTTTGTCTCCAGGGTAATAATCTTGGGGCAAAATATCATAGCGTTTGTAGCAAAACAGATCAAGGCTCAGATTCTAACCATTACACTTCTAGCTGTGACCATAGACAAATTACTTCACCTGAATGTCACATTTTTTCAACTGTACATTAAGAATAGCAATATGTTTTCCTTATAAATCTGTAAAGATGAAATGCTTATTCTTCCTAAGGTTCTGAGACAGTACCTGGTTCATAATTTCCTTTCCTTCTATAATTCTGTTCTCTTCTTGGTCAAATCCATATGTATATGTAGCTTTAAAAAGTATGCTGTATGACGTAGCACAGAAGTGAAGATTCAAATCTATAAAACTCTGTCTCAATCCTCAGATTATATAAACACTGCCTTCCTAAGAAAAAAGAGACCTACAGGATAGAAACTATCAAACTGAGAATTAGCAAAGGCAAAGAAATAAAATGACCTGAGATTTTAAATAAAACAATCTTGCACATGGAGATTACTGGAGGCATGAGAAGCCCCTCCTGATCCCTAGAAATCCGGGTCCAGGATCTGAACTTAGTCAGGACATGATAGAAGCGTCTGCACTAGGACCTTGACCTACTTTTCTATATTTGTTTCCCCTGATCTCCATAAAGTTCTGATCTTTAGATTCTAAATAACGTTTGCATATATTTCCTTCCAAACTTTTGCTCATGTACCAAGTACTCCATACTGGAATTCTTGTTTCTCTTACCTCTGCTTTTCCAAACTATGTTTTGCAGTCCTGCTAAAGTAGATTTCTTCCATAAAGTCTTAATGCTGCGAGGAAAAGAATTCAGCAAAAGAGACTCTAAATCTTATATTTTATTTGAATCAGAGCAGGTATGTTTTTCCTAGTTTTCATATTGGCTTGTTATGTAAGATCTTGAAGACTTTTTTCTGTTATTTTTTAAATGGACATATCATACTAATTTTGCTCTGAGTACTTTCATGTATCAGACAACTTTCCAAATGGATGCTCAGTTCAACTGCAGAACTGAATGGTACCTAAAGGGCAAATTCTTAGCAGGAGGAAAGTACTCATAAATGACATCTTTAAGCAATGTGCAGAGTGCCTAAGGCCATGTTTTACATGGTGTGCGCACTCAATAAATTTTAATCAAGATATATTTAAGAGTGTATCCTTGTTTGAGGCTATTTGTGTGCCTAAAAAATTCGTATGTCACAGTCCTAACCATCTGTACCTGAGAATGTGACCTTATTTGGAAATAGATTTATTGCAGAAGCAATAAATTAAGTAGTGGGGGCCCTGAATCCAATAGGACTGGTGTCCTTATTAAAAAAGGAAATTCATGCAACATGGGAAAATGTTAAATGAAGAGGCAGAGATCAGGGCAATGCAGCAGGACCCAACGAATATCAAAACTTCAAGTGATACCCCAGAAGTTATTGAGAGGCACAGAACAAATTCTGTCTTGCACACATCAGAGGAAACTGGCCCTACCACACCTTGACATCACATTTCTCACAGCAAGACCAACTATTTCTGTTGGTTTTAGTGATCCCTAGAAAACTAACACAGTGAGATTCTGGCTTTGATGGTGAGGGAACTACAGGAACTTGCAGCTGTCTCTTAGTAGATGATAGGTCTTGCTACAAATGACTGTGGCCCACGGCAAGCTGAGAAATGTTGGAGCATGCTACATTTAGAACTAAGTCAGTGTTTACCATGATTTTTAAAAGCTGGAGTACTGCTAGAACTCATCCCTGTGTGTTTCATGTAACACAGTTCATAGAGCAAGGAAGCAGAGAGCTGTTTTCCGTGAGATCTCTGCGGAGACCATGGCCATGGCCAGCTGAGAGGGACACCTGAGTGTGGGCTCTCCTCGATATTCTCCAAGACTTGAAACCTGCAGGATTAAATCCACAGTGTGGACTGGCTGCAGTAGATGCTGATTGGTGAGCCAAGCTTGCTGGTGGCATCTGGGAGGGAGCTTACTGCACAGTACACATTAGTACAATGAATACAATTGTTCCTTTTCTTGGTTTTCACTGTAAAACTTTCCAGGATCCCAATATAGACAGAATAAGACAGCTGACTACTCTGGGCAATAAAAAAGACAATAAACAGCCCCATATAGGAAACACAAGGAGGCTTATTTGTCATAAAAGGAAAACTTTAAGAGTGGAATAAATCCTAGCAGACCCTCTAAGGTCCATTTCTCTATTGCTGTCTTTTTTCTTAAAGGAAAGAAGCTACGTTAGAAAGAAAGGTAAAACTTCCCTGTCTCTCTCCTTGTGTCTGCTATTTGGACTTCTGAAGGGGATCAGAGAGACGTAAAGACGGAAGGCATACATTACTAATATTAGAAACTCGCATTACCTTTATTCCATGTGTTACGGTGGTGGTTGTATCTGTTGCTGCATTTTATCTTCTCAGAAACTTACGAGCCCAGTCTCATCTTCCTTTCACAAGTTAAGGAATATTTATTCAGGTTTTTTCTAAAAAAAAATAAATCTCAGAACTGGCTCAAGCTCATAATCTAGCAGTTACCTGCTAAAAACTCATACTTAGAAGTTCTAATCACCAATCTTAACCATTTCCACCAGGACGTGCCAGATGGAAGAAGCAGGAGAGGGGGAGAGGAAATAAATATGGATAGGGAAGGAAAGATAGTGTGTTAGCTTCTGTACTATAAAAACACCTGGGGTTGTGCAAAAGAGCAAAGGTCTATTTCAGCTCTCAGTTTTGGAGGTTTCAGCCCAAAGGCAATTGGCCCTGTTGCTACTGGTCCTGTGGCAAGGAGCTTTAGTGGAGGATCCTGCTCACCTCATGGCTGGTGCAAAATCAAGGAAGAGATCAGCATCACATGCTCCCCTGCAAGGTTGCAGCCCCTAAATAACCCCAAATCTCCCACTAGGCCCTTCCTCTTAAAGATTCCACTATCCCTCAATGGTATTATGGGCTGGAGACCAAATATTTCACATGCAAGTCTTCAGGGCCACTCCAGATCCAAACAATAGCATGTAGATAGATGTGAAAGACACTCCTTACCATGCAAGCAGCACGGAAAGGCCTCAGAGGAGGAAGGAGAAGCCTATCCAATACTGTTAGTCTTGGCACTTTGGCCAGTAAAAGTGCCGTGGTGCACAGCTGAGTTTCAATTCTATGACTATGGCACTATGGCCACCTTCTCTCCTGGTTTGCCCCTGTGTCCATATTACCATTTAATTTCAGGCTTGCTTTTCAGCGATTTGGGATCTTTTTTTTCTTTTCACCGAATCTTCTAAAGTTGCCTTCTAAAGTTCCCTCAGTTACGGAAGACAGAGCTGGATTAAATCTTCCTAAGCAGTTTCACCCTTTTCTGTATTTACCATGCTCTACTTCAAAATAAATGAACTGTCAAAGGAGTAGAACATGATTTAATTCAACATGAATCAGTCTGAAAACAAACAAGAGGTACCCCCTGAGGACCAGTGTTCCATTTAGCTGATTCTTGACTTGGCAGCTTTTCCTCTTATTAACACCACCTGATCATTTGATAGTGAAAGAAGACAATAAATTATATTGATTCTGAACAATACTAGGTATCTCCACTTCCCAAGTTGGCTCTCATCTGGGGATATCCTTTTTTTTTTTTTTTTTTTTTTTTTTGTTCAAGCAACAGTGATTCCTAATGAAACTTCAGGCAAAATGTCCACCACAGTATAATTGAAAAAATGGCTATTCACTTATGGCTACTGTCGTCTATCAGCAATCAACAAAAAAGAGCTAACAGGAAAGCATCATTTGCTTGTCTTGCTCACCGTATACTAGGCCTTCACATTCATCTTCTGTGCTAATGTCCACAGCCTTAGAGTGTGAATATCGTACCTTTCAACACAGAAAAGAGAAACATGAACATCTTCAGCAGGTGGTGACACTTATGCTAGGTCTGCTTAAAGTTTTTTACTTCTATGCTGTACCTCCAGGATGTTAGCACTATTCTTCAAGGCTGATAAAGTTTTACAAAGTTTTAGAACAAATAACGCTAAGTTTAAAAATGATATGAGACTAGAATGCAAATGCAAATAGTTTCCAAGAGTATTCATGGCCAACCTGATGGATTTTTGACGTTTGATCATTTTACCAGGTAAGTGCCATCATCACCATGCAATGACTGAGACTGTCTCTGTTTCCATTACCTGTAGCATAGTACAGTCAGGGTGGCATTATCAGTTAATTCAGTCGCTTTAGGGTGGACCAGTTCAGGCACTGAGCAGTTCGGTTTTTATGAGGGAATAAGTCACAGGCTGGTTTTCCCACTGCCAATCTCCTCCTTTTTTTTTTTTTTTTGTGGTACTGGGGATCGAACTCAGGACCCTGCGCTTGCTAGGCAAGCGCTTATTCCACTGAGCTATATCCCCAGCCCCTCCAATCTCCTCCTTATTTGTTGTTCTGGGTACGTGATCCAGTCCACCACACGGCTACTTCGGTTGGTTGTGACAATGACCACATTCCTGTGTGTGGCATCTCAGCTGTTTCAACAGAGAACCAGCTCTGAATGAAAGCAAATACAACCGTGCTGTTCCACTTTTTCAGATGGAAACATTCTCTAAGACATGAACTTTTAGTCTAGAATAAACTTATTGTTCATTTTCTTTCTAAATATAAAAAACAAGCAAGGATGAAATAAATTGCCTTTAAGCATACATGCATATGCCAACCCCCCCCAATAACTGTAATGGTTGTGTACTACCCACATGTACTAACAAAAAATAAATAGAAAATCTAGGTGTCCCTGACGAGCCCTGGGTGGGGCCAGGTCTATCTTGTTTCAGGTCACCTGACCTTCCCACGTGTTTTTCTGCGCTGGTCACCCCTGCAACCACTGTCCTCCTGCATTTATCTGAAAACGCTCAAGAGGTTTGTCCCATGTGCTTATACCCAAAGATTTGCATACAGAAAACATTTTGTCAGGTAAGGAGGATATCACATTAGAACAAAAATATAATTACTTTGTACACTACAGTGCTTTGAATTACCTTACTGATAATGCATACTATTGATTATCATTAACTAATAGTTTACAGGGTATTACTATTGTTTTTAGATAAGCCACCCCAGTTTTGTTATTTTATTTATATTGAGATATCAACAGTCTCTATCAATGTGCTATCATTCTGCTCAAATAAAAGAATTTTATCAATAAACAAAGAGTGACTAGTTATGTGAATAGCTAGTCACTATATGATTTTACTGGAAAGTCACTAATCTACATCCAAGAAAACAAATGGTAATAAACCCAACCACACCATAGATATGCTGAGCTCACAGAATACAGTCATAGGGAAATTAATTTGAATGCCCATGCTCTGTTTAGATTTGGAATGTCTCTCAAAGGCCCACTTCACATCACGCAGTGAGCAATTCACTCTGAGGTCTCTGCCCTGCGCGATGTATTACCCTATCACAGGCTCAAAAAGCAACAAAGTCAAGTGATCATGGGCTGAAACCTCTTAGACTTTGAGCCAAAATGAATTTTTCCTCTTTATAAGTTGTTGCCTCAAGTGTTTTGTCATGGTATTACAGTGGCAACTAACATGCCCTGTATCCCTGCAGCTCCCTGATCTATGGGCCTATAAAGAAAAACCTTAATAAATAGAAAGTACATGTTACAATTAACTAGGCCATGAGGCATATTTTGTGTCTTGATTATGGTGAGTGACTCTACAAAGTAAAATATGGTCATTAAAATTATATAGTGAGTGGTGCCCTTTAAATTTTGAAATATGAGTGCAAGCCCTGTGTGTAAAGTGTTGCTGAGAAAGCTCCATCATATCAAATACACGTTTACATATATGTCCTTATTATGTATTCCACTGATGTTTTGGTCCTACTATATCTTTTCAGTATTAATAACTAAATAGGGTAGATGGAATGAATGTAGTAGAGGTGGGTGAAGAATATAATGTGTGAAGCCATGGATTTACATCCTTCTATCAATTACTCATTCATTCATTCATTCGTTCACTCACCTAGACATTCAACAAGCTTGCTGGGTTCCCACACATTCAGATATAAGAACAAGTACTCCAAATCCGAGCCCAAGAATGTGGCTGCCTCCTGACCCTGAATCCTGGGAGAAGAGGTAAGACGTGGAAGTCCAGGATTGTACGCAGCACACAGCGGGCTGTGGAGCTAAGAAGAAAGGACAAGCACATGGATGATGCCATGAAGACTGCTGAGTAAAAGTCAAGCTACCAGGAGCTAGCTGTTCATGTTAGACTTGATGGCTTGGAGGGTTATTATTTAATAATACTAATAATAATGAAAAATATGAAATCTTCTTAATGCTACAATGTGCCATGTGATATTCTATCACTTTCTATCAATTATTCCCATTTTAGAGATGAAACCACCAAGACTGAAAGTCATAGTTATGAAGTGACAAAAGTAGAATTTGAGTTCCACACCTGCAAACAGCATGCACTGATCAAATCCAGCTTCCCTTTATTTACCCTCTACTCCCACACCACCCTTCGCACGTCAGGGCTGTGACAAAGAAAAGGGAGAGGTTGCACAGAAAGATAGGATGTGATAGCTTCGTAGGTGTTGGCAGCTGAAAATTATGAGAGTGTTGGGTGACCTGTGAACACCTGTGAGTTTATCTAACACTTTTAATTACACAAGGCTCTCTAATGTATCAAAAGTATGACTCAAGGGTACCTATCTCATTTCTGTCCCTTTGCTTGTAAGACCCGTGCAGAAATGTCCTCCCCATCCACTGTGCATCTTTAATTCTTTAAAACTCACCTCCTCTTTCACCCCTTCAGTGCACAAACCCCATTAATTAACTCTTCCAGACCCAATAGGCCATATCAGGCAATGCAGTAATCTTGTCTACTACCACACACTAAATTTTCATGTGGATTTATCCAACCCTCCTAGATAGGTGACACATTTTAAAGGCTAGAAATCATGTTCCATTTCTCTCCTACATTCCCACAGCAACTGGTTTGAGTAGTGAACATCTATAAATTGTTTAATGAATAAAAGCTAATAAGTTGATAAGCTGTAGGAGAAGTGAAATCTGTTACCATTACCATTTCTCAAAGCAAAAATTCCCAGCATCTCTATCTAGCTTTGTGGAGTACTTGTTACATAACCAAGAGATTTAAATTTCAACAATAGATAATTATAACTTTCTTGGCAAATGCCCAAACAGCTCCACAAATAAAGGTGGAAGAAAGATAAAATAATGAGAATAAATCACAACACATTATCGGTTCTCACTGATTTTCTAAGTCCACTTCACAACAGGCATTATTTTCAGGGTAATCATTATATTTTTAGATCAGAAGGTCCCCTTAGTGTTTATATTGTTCCTCTATATCTTCCAATTCACCAATCTCCTGCCCCATTATTCAGTCAGAATTTAATTTGACTTAATTGAATTAGGCTTGACATTTGAGAGACTATTTTTAAACACATCCCAAGTAGGCATTCCATGTCCTTCCACAGTAATCCATCCTTCTCAGCCAATTTTTCTCTATATTTAATTTAAATCCCACACATTGCAGTTGGGGGCACATTTCTTCTTGTTTTGGCCCTTGCTATGTAAATGAAGAACAGTTTATTATCATCAATTATGACTAAACCATTCTTTTATATAAATAAGTACTGTACTATTAAATAACCCAGGCCTCTCCTGTTTAGTTGAATTATCATAGTTATTTTAACCACTACTCGTAAATCTTATTTCTTCATTATTCTATCTTCACTTCCAAATTCTAAGACCTCTAAATATTTTTTTATTTTTGAAACAGGGCCCTGCTATATACTTCAGGCTAACTGGCTCTCACTATGTATCCCAGAATGGCCTCGAATGTATACAGTATCCCTCCTGCCTCAGCCTCTCTAGTGCTGGAATTACAGATGTGCACCACCACATCTGGCAGGCCTCTAAATACATTTGTATAGAATCCAAATTTTAAAATTGGAGCCCAGGGAATATCTGGTTAGTGATCACCCTATATGGAAAATGATCTCCTAGTATCTACACTTCTATTTCTGCATCTTAGTGTACCCTCTCTGTTCCTAAAGGGCCACCTTCCTAAATCATTTCTCTATTATCACCCCTAAGTATCCATCAGCCACAGGGATCCCCTTTTAGTAAGTGTAGCCAAATACTTGATACTTTTAAGGAAAATTCTCTGTGGGTCTCCTACCATTTTCTTAGGTGTATAAGGAATTCACATTATAATTTTTCGTTCAGTCTTCTAAGATCTGCCTCATTCTTACAACAAACTTCATGCACCTATGTCTTACTCTTTCTAAATTACTGGATCCTTTGACCAGAGCGCTCTTCCTCTGAGTCAAAGGTGTTTTAAAAACCATTCTCTGAGTTTGGTCCTCTCTCCAGTCATCCTCCATTGGGTGGTTGTCGTCTATACGGTAGTTGTCATCTAATTTCCTAATGGGATGATGGGCATTTCCTGTTGAATATAATTCTAAACATGTTATGGTCAAACTAAAGGGCTCCTAGTCTTCCAAGTCTTCCATAGTCATAATGAATGAATCGCACAAGATTTTACTCCCTTCGTGAGCACTCAGCAAGTGAAGTTTAAAACAAAACCCTAATTCAGATCATTCTCTTTTGACTTTAAAAATGTAGATTCTTTCACTCCGGCCACTTCCCCACTAAGTTTAATGCTGCCCTCGGTTTGCTAGATCTGCTTCTCTGCTTTTGTTTCTCTGCTCCTCAAACTGTATTTCAGTTTCCAGTCATTGGATTTTGTTGTTAATCCTAAGAATTTTGCTAATTTTCTATATTTCTTTAAAAATCTACCTTTGTTTTTTAAAGCCAGAAAAGCATCCTGTCAATGCCATCACGCTGGGCAATTTAGTGAGAGAAAAAAAATTAAACTACATGTTTAGTGGGACGGATTGGTCTCTACTGCCAAAAGCACTGGAGCCAGTAATCTTAAATACAGCCTTCACGGCACATCAAATTATTGCCATTTCCAATGTAATTCTGTGTTTGGAAACTTCTGCCTCTTCTCACCTTTTGCTGTCTTTTGTTAGTTTCTGAAAGTATGCTTAGCTCTTTTGGCCAGCCTTGCCTCCTAACCCTTTGTCGTACAGAAATTATTTTACAACTAACTCCCTAAGATCATTCAAACTTGACCTGAAAACATATTAATTTCACTTAGAGGAAAAGTCATTCCCATCACCACAGACATTAATAATGCAATTAAGGACCACAGAGTCAAGAGCCTACAGTCTCCAATGCAGCTGGAACTGACAGATTAGAACAGTGACTGGTGTTTCTTCAACATTGTCTCTCATCTTCTTTACCTTCCAACCAGTCCCCCCTCTTCATATTATTAGTTTCTTTAAATCTCCTCTGTCTGTATTATTTTTAGTCATCTTATATGCCAGGTCCTTGTTTCTGTTAGGGGTGTCATTGACTAAATATCAACCACATAATCAATAATCCTTTCAAATTTGAGTCTTCTCCTGGAATCCCTATTTCTCTTGATCTCCACTGTCTTACTCACCTAGGCTGGAAACTTTGCAAACAGAGGGATGGGTTTTTCTCCCCTCATGGAACAACATTTAAATTTTGCCTTTATCTCCATTGCCAATGTTCATCTGTAAAAGTTCAATAGTGTGTACTTCACCCATTTACTGATCACATGATAGCATCTTAATTCGTTCAGTTCCCTTCCAATTGATCTCAACCTTATCTACCACTAGGCTGTCACTTCCACGAACAAGTGTGTAAAGAAGAGAATGAAGACTTCCCTTAATTAACTCCTCCCCATTCAAAGACTATACATGTGTACATAGATCCTTGAAAAGCCTACTTTATAAAGTTCTGTATTCTTACTCTGGATACCTTTCCCACTCTGGCTCAAGGCTCCATAAACTTCCTCTGATACTCAGCACACTTCATTCCTCAAGCACGGGGCATCCTTCCATGGGTTCATGGCAGTGCACACTGCATTTGTTTTCTTCTGAATGTTCACTCTGCTCTAGTTTCTACTCATTATTCAAAGTTAAGCTTTTATGTGAAGTTTTTTTAATGTGTTCTGATATGAGGGACTCCTCTCCCACTGACCCTGTAATCCAAGGATCTCTAAGCCGGATACAAATTTCCTGGGGGGTGAGAGTGGGAGAATGTGATTTCTTCACACATAGGAAAACATATCTGAACATATATTTACAGTTACCCTGAAAAATAAGGAATAACATAGGTACTTCTGACAGGAAGCACCAGAGACATAGATCCCATAGAAAGTAACTGTTCAAATGTCTAGCATGCAGAACAGAAAAACTCTTCCCATGGTACCTACTCATCATTTTCAGCAGGTGTGACATATTACATACCTGCAAAGATGTTTGAGGAATACGAACCAGTTTTTGGGTTAAATTAACTTGTATAATACACTTAATATTTGTCTTACTTACTTTTCTCATTGCTGAGACAAAATACCTGACACCTAAGGTTTAGGGAGGAAAGGTTTATTTAGCTCACCGTTTGTGGAGGTTTCAGTCCATAATCAGCTGGCTCCAAAGCAGCGTGGCATGGTGCAGCGGCAATAGTTCATGGCAGCAGGAGAGAGCAAAAGCAGCAAGAGAGAGGCAAGACTCTCTCTGTCCCTTATCTCATGTGCGTAATACCCACCCCAGTGGGTATAGCACTCACAGCCCTAATCCCAGCACCCTTAACCCCAGCATTGCACACCAATCACTCTCTGTAGATCCAGCCACCTCCTGAAAAGTCCTATGACCGCATGAGGCTTTGAGGAAACATCTAGACACAAACCATAATATTGGTCCCCTAAAAAGCCTATAAACTAAAATGTATGCACCAGCATGGGTTAAATGATAGATATCACTTTCTCTCTCTTCCTATACCTGACATTACTATCACTGAAAAAATTAATAATATCTTTAACAGAGCAAGGAAGATATTGCATTGTTCAATGAAATTAAATATTTTGTCCTTGCATTATCTTTCACATTTCTATTTTTGTATGTGACTACAATTATGAGATTATACTAGTAAAGACTACATGTACATAATTTATATAAAATATATACTGTGAATAATTGTGCAAAAATTTGATCAGCACAGGAGTTTCGACCTGCTCCATTTCTGACCTGGGCCAGTTTGCTCCTCCTTAGGCAATCTGGTGGTCCCCAACTCCCGAGATGTCACTATGTTGATGCCGAAATTAGTGCAGGCACCCAATCGGCATAGCACGCTGCAGCCCAGAACTCCTGGACTCAAACAATCCGCCCACCTCAGCCTTCCAAGCAGATGGGACTACAGGCGTGCGCCACCGCACCCGGCCAAAAATTTGATTAATGAGTTGCATGAGCAAAAATCTGGGGGCCCATACTTCTCATATAATATAGCACTGTTCATAACGCTTTCGCTGAATTACTTACGTTTTCTTCTTTTAGTATAGTCACGCATGGGGATCCTTCACCTTTGCATCTCTTCTAAACAATCATCTTTCAAAAGAAGAGGCTATGTCATATGTTATGCACGTATGATTGGCCACTGTGCCTGTTGAGCATGTCAGTGACTATTCAATATGTGTGTGGTAGAAGGATGAATGGAAAGCTGGACAGGTGCATGGAAGGATGAACTTGTTGTGATTTCAATCCCCACTTACACTTGATCTGTGTTGGTTTATGAAGAAAGAATGTTTAAGATACTACCAAGGCCATGGCGGTAGAGGTTAAAGGGCAGACTAGGTGTAACTAGAAAAATCAACACAGGATTTCAGAGTTCTCTGAGAAAAAAGTCCTTAGGAACCAGCAGAAAAGCCAGTTTCAAAATTAAGAGTAGCAACAGTTTCTCTCTTTGATGAGAACCAGGCTTCATGATACACTCTCCTTCACACCCCCAAAGAAAAGAACCTGGTTCCTCTCATCACCAACAGAAGCTTTCTCCTGCCCTGTGACTTGCTCTTTAACCCAGGTCTGGTTTATTACCTAAAATGAACTGACTCATCAGGAAACACATTTGTACTGCTCTGTTCACAGCATAATAGTTCATTGCAGCAGCCACATTAAAAAACAAAATCATCCAGGACAACCACTGGTGATAAAACATTTTAATCACAAAAGTCTTTCACGAGGCTGGCACCGTAATTACCAAGGGTTTAGTGTCCCCTGCACTTAAGAAGACAGCCGGGCAATATTAGTTGATGATACCCCATGACATCAATAAACCTGAAAGGAAGAGTGGAACTGAGTTTAAGGGAAGGAGGTTGCTTGGAGAAGTGTCTGCATCTGATAAGAAAACTGCAGCACATACTGAATTCAGAGATAGGGATGAGGTAATAGAAAATGAACTGCTGCAAGGAAAGAAAATCTAACAAGAGCATCCAGAGAGAGAGAGAGAGAGGGAGGGAGGGAGGGAGGGAAGGAGAGAGAAGAAGAAAGGGCAGACACACTCGCAGCACTATTTTTGGGTATAGATGCTTTCCTGTATCTCAGTGCACTGCAGAGTTTCAAACTTCTTAGTCACTTTGTTTCTGACAAGCCTTAGCTAAACAGCATGCTCATGAAATCCAGACATCACAAAGACTTGAGCCAGGTTCAGTTATGAAGGAGCCTCCGACTGTCCTGCCGGGAGATGATGAGAAGATCAAAGGAGTTCAGTCAGCCAGTAGAGGAGCCTTGCCTGCCCACCCACTCTTTAGCATCACCGTGCTTCACAGCTCACAGAAGCTCAGAAATCACAGAGTATCAGGGAAACAGTCCTTGGAAGGCAAATAACTCGCCCTTGTACATGCCAAATCTAGCTGCAGTGGAGCCATGACCATTTCCTTATGGTGCTAAGAATCTGATTGACTGCTTTGTTAGAGAATGGGAAGGACATTATGAATGCCACAAATTCAGAGAGGGAGCACCAGTCTTCTTTCTGGTCCAGCAGGAAGCCTAACTATCCTGCTCCAAGGAATATAGAGGTCTCATGGTACCTTTAAATCTATTCAGTGCTATCCAGTCCTAGTCAGGCAAAGAAAAGTCCCACAGTGGGTGGGGCCGTCAAGCCCCATACTAATTAAAAAAGGAGTATGCTCAAATGAAGTAAAACAATTGACGTACAAACACTTTGACAAAAGGTTGTGCAAACTTCTTATGATATTATACATATACCTACCCATGGCATAACAATTCCATTCTTGAGTATCACAGAGAAATAAAAACATATTGACATAAAATAAAAACATAAAAAGACTTGTAGAGGAATATCCATAGCAACTTTGTTCACAATAGCACAACCTGGAAACATCTCAAATGCCCATCAGCAGGAGAATAGATACATTGCATAATATATGCACAGAATGAAGCACTTCTCAGCAGAAAAATATATTAAAACACAGTGCATTTGAATTTTGCAGACACGTTTTACCAAAGAAGCCCATTGCAAATGGACACATACCGTATTACTCCATCATATGAAGCTCTATAGACCAAGCAAAAGTAACCTATGATGAGGCAAGCAGAACTATGATTACTCAAGAAAAAGAGAAGATATTAATTGGAAAGGAGAATTTTCTGGGATGATGGAAATACTTAATATCTATAAATGGGCATACATTATATAGTACCACTGTACTAGGTACCAAGGTACCAGGTATGCATTCTAGAAATTCACAGAATTGGTTACTCAATAATTATTTATTTTACTGAATGTAAATTTTACCTTAAAAACAGTAAACAAATATTGAAATCTAACCAGTTGGACTCCCTTACTTCCAATGGTATATGTTAGAAAATGAATATCCTATTCTTGAGCCAATGAGTAAGGTCCAAGTTTCTCCATGTTGAAGAAGCAAGTTATAAATATGCAAAAACTAGGATGAGGAAGGCTAGGAGGTTAAAACTGGGGACAATAGCATGAACTCAGCAGTTTTAAAAATGCTCTAGCAAGTGGAGATTGTGTGTGTGTGTGTGTGTGTGTGTGTGTGTGTGTGTGTGTGTGTTTGTGTGTGTGCGCAGTTTTCCAGGTCTACTGAGAGGTCTTGGAAGTGATGACAGCCATTGAAATGAATATACCTAGTATCCATATTTGACTTCTGAAGAGCAGTGGCTTCTCCACTAAAAAGAAGCAGGCATCAGTGGGAAAGGCCTTATAATAAAACTGGTTCAGAGAAAAGTCAAGATGATACCAGTACAGTTTTATCAAAAATTAAGAAAGGAACCAAAATATACCTGAATATTCTGGGCAAGATATGCCAAAAGGATACCTGATTCCAATCTCTGCTGCCACTTCTAACATAATAGAAATGGTAAACTGGTTTTGACCAAGCCAAATAAACTACAATGTCATTGTTTTTCAAAACCCATCAGCTAGCTGAGAGGGAATGAAATGAAAATGAACTGAAATCCAAGAAGTATCAAGCACCTCCTAGGAAATGCTCCTGCTCACATCATCTCTTATAAAGAAGCAGAGGTTGGAAAGAGACAGCCTCCATACATTTAAGAAGAAATGAACTGAACTTTGCGGAATTGTAGGGACT
Source organism: Dinomys branickii (assembly GCA_004027595.1). Classification (NCBI taxonomy): domain Eukaryota; kingdom Metazoa; phylum Chordata; class Mammalia; order Rodentia; family Dinomyidae; genus Dinomys; species Dinomys branickii. The sequence goes on along the minus strand of PVLD010006023.1, from coordinate 1,776 downwards.
ATGTGGTGTCCTAAAAGTCCCTAGTCCTACAAGTCTGAATAAAGAGAATCTACACCTACTCGTCAAACCTTTCTGCTAGGTCTTTACTAAGCATTCAGGCAAAAGTTTATGAGCAGTGCAAGAAAGTTGTTTTGGGTAAGATACCCAAAACATGAGCACTAGCTGAATGCTGAAAGGCAGGCAGGAGAACATAGACCTCCAGGATTCTGGAGGCTTATCAGAGACATGCACAGCTGGTAGAAGTGCAGAAATCACACCTAGCACTTCAAGGATCGAAAGCTCAACCCCTGAAGGTCTTTCTCTGCCTTACTTCCAGGCAGAAACTGGCATTATAAACTCCTCTCAGTCATCTCAGCCATTCACTGGACATCCTGCCCAATATTCCAACAACAAGGGCAAAGCAGCAGAGCAGAACAGAATCTCCTGAACCAGGGAAAGTTGAGAGCCAGAACTGAAGAACAAAGATAAATCTTTAGTAACATTTGAACCTGCAAGCCACTAAAGAGAGCAGAATGAGTTTTCCTTTAGTTCAGGAAGCTGAAGAGTGTACAAAGAGGTCTTGTACTGCTGAATTACCCCTGAGTCATTAGCCAGGTGGTGAACTAAATCTAATTAAAACAACAGTAAATTCCAGACAAAACTCACTACAGTTTAAGCGAGCTGCTGAGAGAAAAGAAGATTTTCCCTTTCCATGGCAAAAGTATTATTTACTTCAGTGTCTGCTGCTTTTTATACACACAATGTTTCACATATAGCCAGAAATTATAAAATACAGAACTAAAATAATTTTTGAAAGGAGATAACAGATTCAGAGGTGGTGTGGAAGTTAAAGTTATAAGACAGTGACTATAAAATCATTATAATGAAAATGTTAATGGAGAGGGAAAGGTACCTAGTATGCCAGATGGGTAATTTTGGACAGAAAGAAAAACTAAAAAGAGCCAAATTAAATTGCTAGAAATAAAATACATGACATCTAAGATGAAGCACTCATTCAATCAGCTTATCAACAAACTGGAAACCTGGGGGAAAAGAAGAAGTAAACTTAACAACAGATCAATAAAAATCATCCAAATTTTAGAGGAGAAAAAATGGAAAAAGTAGACTAGCAATATGATGCAGTCTAAACTAGATGGAATTAGAATCTCTTATATGCATTAACAAATGTACATTAATGAATTTAATGAATTAAAATTGCATTAATTATAAAGCCCTATACAGTGTTGTAGTCTTAGCTATTCAGGAGGCAGAGGCAGGAGGATTGCTTTAGCTCAGGAGAGTGAGGCCAGCCTGGGAAACATAGAGAGACGATATCTAGAAAAAAATACATAAAGTAAAAATTATAACTTTTTAATAAAGCAACTTAGAAGATACCAGTTTAACCAAGTGATTCAAGTTAGCATGAATATTAGGATAAATCAATATGTGCCATTTGATATGATACACTGACAAAGTCATAATACAATCTCAATGGTATAAATACTCCAAAAATGCATAACATGGATTTTATCACAAGTAAACAGTAGCTATGAGAAGATGGAAGAAATTCTTAGAAAATTAAACAATACTCTTCAAAACATTTAAAGTCAAAAAGAGAAAAACAGACTCAAGAACTAACATATATTTAAAAAGAAATAAGAGACATGATTACAAAATCCAAAGAGTAATTTCAAACTGGATCCTGAAAAAGGAAAATTATATAATATAAAGGACATTATTGGCAATATTAATTAAAATTGAATACAGTTTGTATCATATATGTGATGTATGTAATTC